>APFE030512361.1:139956-215998 GCA_000404065.3 Pinus taeda
GTTGTCAAAGCCAGCCAACTCCTTCACCAGGGACCAAATTCGGTAGAAGTTTCCTCATCTCATGGAGGAACTCAACACAATGGGGACCATTGCTTCCTAAGGGGGGAGGAATGATCCAGGTGGATATTGATGGCCACCTGCCAATTCCACTTGGACCCCCACCATTGCTTCTTTTAGTTTTTCAGTTTCCTTAATTGTAGCACAATTTACTATTTTTAGCAGTTTTTCGGGTCTTAAACTTTCGAAGCCGTCTTGAGGCCTTAAATGACATTTTTTTGGTGTTTTTTTTGGAAATCTACCGCCAGCGATTTTCTATCTAAAATCATCTTTTTCGTCGTAGTCCTCGAAGAGATATTTCCAACGAGTTATCACACATGTCAAACGGAGATAATATGACCAAGTCACAACCCTGGGAAGTTGGCTATCCAACTCACCCCAATGGGGCCCATAAACTCTTGGTGTTACATCTTCTCGGGTTAGGGTTTTGGTTGTTTACGGTTTGCTCTTATTGTTCAATAATAAAAAGGCCCTGGAGCCTCATTGTAAGGTAGTGCAGAGGCATGTAGCCACCACATATCTTCTTAGAGATAAGCTACCATCGCCCTAGCTGGTTTATTTCCATTTTTATTTGTAAGCATATTTCAATATTTTTGCATTAATGAAATGAAGTATTATTTCCGCTGCATCTCTGTGTTTATGGTTATCTCTATAATTTGTTGCGTTCTTGTTTAAATCTGGATCATGAACTTTTCACTACAATCTTGGAGGATGCACTATTGATGCTCACGTATGACCTATGTTATATGGATACTCAATACTCTACACATCAAGGCAATAAGGAAAAGGTCACTGTCACTAATATGTTTCTAAAGAAAGCACACTTTGATGAAGGAAGTTCATTAAATATGACAAACTTACAATGAAGAAGTCCTCTCAAGAAAGATAAGTGATTTGCAAAACTTGATAAAGGATAAGCTCTTGGATTGAAAAGTCAAAATCAATGTTTAGCTAAGAATATATATTTGTGAGAGTATCATTGCAAGCAATGTTGAAGCAGTGACCAAGTATGCTCTCTTGAAAAAGGGAGATCTTGCCTAAGATTGATATATTCTTGATTGTTTGCTAAGATATGGACAGGAGAACTGGCATACTGCAAAGTCTGTTGGACTTGCAAGAGGTGTAAAATGAAACTGGGGTTTATCCTAGAAGACTAAAAGTCTTGGATGTAAAAATCCTAGGGTTTGTAGATAAAACCCTAGATCTAGACCTAGATTAACATTTCCGCAAAAAGAAGAAACCCTAACTCATGCAAGGAAGGAATGGCATCATGTTGATGAGGAAAGAGAGGATGATAAAGTTGCAAGATGGATGCAAGAAGGCTAAAATCAAGAGGGAGCTGACATTTCCTATAATCCTCAAAAGATAAGTACCTTATTTCTCTCTTCCTTGATTATTATTGTTACTATTTTACTGTTAGTGAGCCTCTTGTCTTTGTTTCTTTTTGCTTGGTTATAATTGTTCTTCCATGACCTCTTAGTGAGGATTGTATGTACATAGTGAAGGATGCCAAGGCTCAGGCAGAAGGTGGAAGAACGAAGAAAAGCCTGTAACAAGAGGACTTTTCCAGAATCAGTGATGTGTATTGAAAGATATTGTACTAGATGAGATTTGAGTTAAGAGGGAGCAAGCAGATTGTCAAGCATACCTTGATTGTGCAGAAAAGAAGTCAATGGTGACTTCCAAATGGATGTACAAGATATAGCATGCAACATAGACAAGTACAAAGCGAGAATTGAGAATAGAAGGTTCTTCCAAAAAGAGGGAGAGGATCATGACAAAACGTTTGCTCCAGTTGTCATGTTTACTTCTATAAGAACTATTATCATTGCTTTGAAAATTGCATCAGATGGATGTAGAGATCATTTTTCTCAATGGAGTAATTGAAGAGAAAGAAGTGTACATAGAGCTACCTTAGGGCTTTGAAGTACATGAGAATAAGTCTCATGATTGAAGAAGGCTTTTTACAATTACAAGCAGACACAGTGTGCTTGGAATTTTTGGATTGATGGATCAAGGTTGATCCTATTTTATTTATCTATGGCGGAAGCAAAAGAACTTGTTGTTGCACAAACTATACAGGCAAGAGGCAATAATGCTCAAGATGGGGGTTGTCACTTTGATCCCCGCCCTCTCCGTTCTAGCTATCTCCCTACAACAAGCTATTGGGGGGTAGTCCCTATGAAATGTGAAGATGGGAGACTTGTTGGCAACCAACAAGTCCGGGAGACACAACTGAATGGCCTAGCAACTTGATTGAATTAGCAAGTTAAATGGTTTGATTAGATTATCGTGGAAGATTGGTGCCTTGAATAGAGTCAATTACTTGCTTAAAACAAATTGTTTACCAAGTTACCGGATGAACAGTTGTTTGCTTAAGGATGCTTCACTATCCTAAATGAGATGCAAATCCTACAATCTAGGTGAAATGCAGAATCTTGATTTATTTTAAGTTATATGCCTATTCTAAATGTATCATTTCTCTTAACTGTTTTGAAGCTAGTCCCTAGAGTAGGTTATGAGAGAAAAGGCAAGGGTAAGCAAGCGATTAATGATACCTTCCCTTAGGTTCTAACAACCCGATGTCTTTGGCGCTGCAGAGATTGTGGCTTTAACAACTGCAAGGTCACCATGTTAACCACTAAAGAGGTGCTAAACTCTTCAAGCTAGATGAGAAAAGCCTATACCTCTATCGACCAAGCTTATGCTTGGAAGTAAATTAATTAATGCAAGAGGCTAATCCTAAGATGCAAGTGCAAAATGTGAGTGCCCTTAAGGTGAAGTTATTAAAAAAAATTAAGTACTTGATTATAATGATTTTCAATTATGAACAATAAGATACTTAAATAATAAATGAATGACAATCTCAACCACAAGAGGAAGTGCTCAAACTAAAAAGGTGTCAGAAGGTGTTGTCAGTATTACCAATAGATAATTGCTCAAGTGACAAATAAGACAAGATCAATGCTTCTTAAGACAATTAGCAATCTCCAATATTATAACCAATGAATCACCAATACGCTCATTAGGTACAATAGCATCCACAAGGGATATCCAATTTAACAATGAACAATGTACCCAATTATCGCGATCTGATCAGTAAAAATCATCGAGGTGCAAAACAACGAACTTTTAAAGGTAATTTCAATTTTTTTTGCTCATTTTGCAGACAGAGGGCAAGAGAAAGAGCTAAGGAGGAGAACTCATCTACAAAGGAAAGAGAGGAGAAAAGTGAAGGAATTTAGCATCCAAAGAAAAAAAAATCAAGTTTGGACCAAGTTTCTTCAGCAAAACGTGGTTTTCAAGTATGGGCATCAAATTTTTCCCTTTTTTTCTTGTTTTTCCTTGGGTTTCTATCACCCATTTATTTTCCATGATTTTTGTTTGGATTTGAGTGTGTTTTTCTTTTCATTTTTGTTGCATTTAGTGGAGAGAGTTTTGTTTGGGTCAAAAATGCAAAATCTTGATTGTCAGTTTTATTTGTTTAATTTCTTCTTGTGTCCTAGTTTTTTTCCATCATTTTTGTTTGGGTTGGAATGTGTTTTTTTAGTCATTATTGTTGCATTGAGTTCAGGGTTTCTTTTTGGTCAAAAATTCAAAATGTTGTATGTAAATTTTAATTTCATTTGTTTAACTTGCAACACCCTAGGTTCAAACTTCAAACTTCAATCTTACATTAAAACTCAAGATTCAACAAAGTTACAAACATGCCAAGGAAATTGGACACTCTGTGGGAATTTGGTGAACCTGATGAAGGGTTTCACAAATCAAATATGACTTGCGAGTTATATGGGCATCATATGACAGGGGGGTATACAGATTGAAGTATCACCTTGCACAAGCTCCTGGACCTGAGGAAGAGCCTTGATCAAATACAAATACAAAAATCATCTGAAGAGCCCTCAAATCAATGGAAAAAATAGAGACAACCAAATTGTCCAAGGCAGCTCTAAAGAGTCAAATAGCAGGGAGTAGAGTGTCAGGATTGGGAGGTGACCATGAGAGTGGTACTGGTTCTACTTCACCATCAACATCTACACCCAACTCTACAGCTACCTCGTCATTTTTTGTTCCTAGAACCACACCTAGTGCACAACCATCTATCTCATCAGGTATTAAAAAAAGGGAGAAGGAAGAAGTTGACAAATTGTTGGGCAAGTTTCTTCTTTGGAGTGATATTCCTTTCAGCTTTGCCAGGAACAATGCATTTTTCCAACCCATGGTTGATGCTATTGTTATTGTTGTCCTAAGATACAAAGTCCCTTCATATGATGACTTTAGAGGGTGCATTCTTCAAAATGAAAAGGTTGACTACACTAAGAGATTGGAGGAGTTTAGGGAATCATGGGCACACAGGATGCATTGTGATGTCAGATGGTTGGACCCATCAAAAGGGTATAAGTCTTATTAACTTCTAGGTTAATTGTCCCAAAGGGACAACGTTTATTAAATCTGTTGATGCATCTGCACATATCAAAGATGCACAATTATTATGTGATTTGTTGGATGTGTCCATTCAGGAGGTGAGTCCACAACATGTTGTCTGAGTCATAACGAACAATGCTGCAAATTATGTTGTTTCTAGCAAGATGCTTATAGAGAGACTTCCTACCTTATTTTGGACACCTTATGTTGCACACTGCATTGATTTGTTGTTGGAGGGCATAGGAAAAAATCCTTTTGTCAAGGATATTTTTGAATCATCAAAAAACATTACAAATTTATATATAATCATGCATTTGTGCTTCATTTGATGAGAACATTCACCAGCAACAAGGAGTTAGTGCGCCCTGCCATTACACGGTTTGCTGCCAGTTTCATATCTCTTCAATCCCTCTTGAATTCTATGTGGGATGTGAAGAGAATGTTTCTTTCAGAGGAATGGTGTGCTTTGGCATATAGCCGCAAACCAGAGGGAGAGACCATATGTAGGTTAGTTTCATACCAGGAAAGTTTCTGGGCAGGAGTGCAAGAGGTGTGTAGCATTACTGAACCTTTGGTAAAGGTTCTTCGATTAGTTGATGGAGACAAGCCTGCAATGGGCTGCTTGTATGAGGCCATGGATAAGGCCAAATAATCCATTCGGAGCTACTATGATGATAAGGGGGTTGAGGGGTTTAAGAAACAACAACTCCTATGGAAAGTGATTAATGAGCGATGGAACAGTACACTCCATCGTCCCATTCATGCTGCAGGGGTCTACCTGAATTCCGCATCTCCTCTGGTTTCTTATTTGACATTGAGGTCATAGATGGATTCTTCACTTGTGTTCAGAGGATGGTGTCATCTCCAGCAGAACATGTAGAAATCTCCAAAGAAATGGAGATATACAGGATGGCAAGTGGCACATTTAGCTTTGACATGGTTGTTGTGGATATGAAGACTAAAATGCCAAGTAAGCTTTAGTTTGTTTCAAATTTCATTGTCCCTTCAAGTTCATAATTTGCTTCAACTTTCAAACTTCATTTTTTTCTTATGTTTATCTTATTTGTTGTAGATGCATGGTGGAGAAGCTATGTTGGCAGAGTACCCAATCTCCAAAGGCTTGTCATTCAAGGGCTCAACCAAACATGTAGCTCCTCAGGATGCGAGCGCAACTGGAGTGTATTTGAAAAAATACACACCAAGGAACGCAACAAGTTAAAGATTAAAATATTCCAAATTTCCAATTAGTTTTTTGAATTCATTAAATAATATTTTTTTATAATTATTAATTTATTATTTAATAATTTATAATTTATGACTTTTGTACAAGTTGGAGTCCAAACGACTTAATGACATGGTCTACGTCTACTAACAATCTTCGATTGTGGGTGAGGCAACTTGAGAGGACACCTAATGTGGAGGTCATCTCAATGGGATTGACACCACTGCTGCATGGAGGGTTGAGGCCGAGAGGCCTATCATGGAGTCGGCCCCTGATTGGTTAGAGCAGGGGGTAGTGGAGGGGGTGGAGGAGGAGGTGACACCACCTACCCCTGTCACTAGTACAGGATGTGGTCTACCTTTTATAGCTCCTAGTTATTCAGCTTCTCGAGCACAGCAGAGTCTACTACCAGCCCCACCGCCTTCTTCATTTGCAGAGGAAATCAATAGTATTAGTTATTTGGTTCATTTCATTGTATATGACATTATGAATCATAATATGAGATACATTATTATATTTTTTGTTGATATTTTGAGGTTGAGTTGAGACTCAGGACTTAGTATTCAAGACATGATTCATTGTTATGTGCGATGTAACACTAGACATGATATTACACATCTTATATATTAGTTCTATTTTCATATTTATGTGTCAATGCATTTATTTTATGTTGTGGAGCTTTAGATATTAAAAAAATAGAAAAATAATGAATATTTTTGTATTTGTCAATTTTTCCCGATTTTTTCCGATTTCGGACCCTCGCCGATTTAATCCTAATCGCGATGTTCGCAACATTGTTTCTTTATATAGAGAAACCCCTCCAACTGGAAAATAACGGCTAGTTGGCTTGATCCTCATCAAAATAATCTCGATCGTTGAAAATAGTTTGATTATCTTCTAATCTCCACTGTCGAATCTTTTATTTTGAGGAAAAATTCGAGTTTTTCTTAAAACCCACTTTTAATTAATCCAAAAATAAATGTTTTGGATTAATTTTTTTAGAAATTTGACTTTGACTTAATCACCAAAGTTCAAGGGCTCAAATTTTCTTAAAAATATCACTTTTTCTCTTGGTGGAGGACCTCCAAAAATTGACTTTCCTTTGGCCCATGATTCTTTTGATTATTTTCCACTTGGAGAAAAATTAATTTCTCTATAATTATTTTTTACTCAAAATTAATTAATTTGATGGCTTAGGAATTTTATTATATTTAACCAACAAAATTAATTAATTGACACTAGAGGGGATTAATAATTTTTCCGCCCTCAAATATTCTAGCCATGGTGTCTAAATATGAGGGATCATGCACTAAAATATTTTTTACATCAAATTATTATAATATCAACCCTTGAAAGGGGAAAACACATTTAAACTCATGCCCTCAACAATTTACCCAATTCTGCAACACAATATGATCTTGTATAGACCAAGTATGTTTGTAATATAATAATTTAGCCAAATGTGCCTAAATTATTGCCAAACACGCTTACAAAAACCCGATATAACGCTATGACTCACCTAAGACCTTGTAAAGGAACTCCACCCTAGCTTTGGGGTTTAAGCTGGAAGAAAAACTCTATTGATTATTTGTGTTTAGAATCACACATAATTCGGTAAGGTTAAAAAAACTTCCTAAGATGAAATTCTTTGCCAAAATTAAAAGCTTACCTAGGTGATGTTACATAAATAAACAGTCATACTAGCATCATTTAGAATACAATTTGCAAAAATTTGGTTTACAATGATACAATAGTGTTGGTTGATGAGTTTGAACTCTGAAAAAAATTCTTCATATCTTTGCATTCTGCATCCTCGGAATGCTGACAAAGTGTGGTCAACATGACTCATGTGTCATAGGGAGTAGCTGTGGCAGAAAGAATTACTTTTGTAATAGAGGGAGTAGTCAGAAAGCCTTGTTTTAGTTTCAGAGGGAGTTGATCTCTGAGTTCGAGATGATGGTCTGTCGGGCTATAGGAGCAGCCAGGATCACCACAATAGGATATGTTTCCATGTGAGAGGGAGCACCTAGTCAGGGCGACATGAAAACAGTTGTGGTGATGATCCAGTGAAGGAAGCAAATCAGTTTATGGTTAAGCCAAGGCATGCAGCTTAACATGTGTTGGAGTACCAATTTGACACAGTTGGATATGGCACAATCAATTATGATTTGAGATATGTCTCAAACAAATGAAGTTTAGCTGAAAATTCAGATTGGGCAGAAAGTGCAAAAGACAGAGTTCATCAGGATATTGTTTCAGTTTGGGCTCCATTATGATTTCTTGGATGAGCAGGAAGCAGACATTTGTCGCACTCAGTATTACAGAGGCTAAGTATATTGCAACTTGATTGGCAAGTTGAGAAGCAATATGGCTTTAGAGGCTAGTTGCAGGATTGTCTTGATCAAGTGTAGGTGACGACCACAATGACAAGTCGAAGCACAAGGAAGCAATGTGGCTTTAGTACTATCCTACAGTCAAGTAGATTGCTAACAAAGCCTCTGTCCCAGGATGAAGTTCGAATACTTCAAGGACAAGCTTGGAGTGATTAAGCACGTATCTCTTAGCATGAGGGAGTCATGAAATTACAACATCTAAGATAGTCATTCTCCCTAGGTCAGGTTCACCGAGATCAGGGAAAATGATCTAGAGTGATAGCATCGGGGACAAACATTCTCCTTGTATCAACTGTGTTGACTGGATTAGGGAGAATGGTCTAGAAGAGGACAGTCATTATTTTTATGTCAAGTATATTGTCCAAATTAGGAAGAATGGTCCTAGAGGCCCAGGATCACTCAGTTGAGTGGGTGCCTTTCAACATCAGGCTCATATTACTCTCTAGATAGGTTGAGTGAGCCCATTTAGCATCATGGCCTAGAATGAGGCCTTTGGATTTGGGACCAAATTACTCAAATGGATTGAGTGTGTCCCTAGGGTTTCACCATGAGTCAAAGAGATTGACCAGGATGATGGTGAACTAGGACTAATCAGTATACCATGGGTTAGAGGCAGCAACAAGAATCATGGTGACTAGTTGATGCTAAAGATGTACCATGTGTTAGGAGTATCAACTAGGATTATGGTGAGGATACACCATAGGTCAGAGGTACTAGCCGAAATTATGGTAACTTGTTGATGTTGTTGATTTACCATGTGTCACAGTTGTTCACCAGATTATGGTACTTGGATGATGTTAATGCTGACGGTGAATTGTTATAACCTTTTCATAGAGAAATTTATCAACAAGAGAACATCTAATAGTCATTATGAATACCTCCCTAGCTAAGATGGAGCGTTGAATTTTGTAGCTATGATCAATCTTCATAAATAAAAAATTGGCCCTTGAATTATATAAGACATTTTTTTTCCAAGGAAAAATCGAACTTTTTATGAAGACAATAAAAAGTTAGATATGTAGATGCAATTAAGCATTCTAAATACTAAGAGTCCACTATAAAGCAAAGCAAAACCACAACGGAACTGATCGTAGTAAACACTACTCAATCCCGAACACCAAAAAATATCCATGTCCAGTTTTGGGCCTCCCCATTAATGGAGAAAACGACCCTTACAATAGTCTGTTTTTTCAAAAATAAAACTAGTATCCATCAAACCATAACATAAACCCTGATATACAGTAATCCGTCCAAAAAAACCAAATGAGTTGATAAAAAGAGAAAACATTAATTGTCAGGCCAAACTGTTCAAAAATTGTATGGCTATTGATCTGACACACGAATCCTTCCATCCTCAATTGCAGCTATGCGGCAGTCGCCCAAACCCTGTAGCAAGCGTTCCTTAGAAAGGTGGTCTGCCTCTAAATTCTACTCTTTATAGATGTGGAAAACAGTTGTGAAATCAAAACCCATTTTTAAATGCAAAATTTCTTCCAAGATTGGAATAAATATATGATTTTGACATCTCTGTACTTCGCTAAACCAACTAATAACATTTAATGAGCCACCAAATATTTGAACTGATCCCAGCCCCAATTGATTAAGCCAACACAATACATATTTCAAGGATTGAAGTTTTGCATAGTTGTTTGTTACTGAGCCAAGGCCAACTGAAGCTTTGAAAATCTTGTGTTCATTGACATGGATAACCAGCCTCAACCCGCATCTATTATGTGCGTCAGAGGTGCCATCAAAATATGCCCATCGTAAATCAAGCCTAATCTGTGCTTCTCTGATGTTCCTAAAGGTCTTTTTAGAGACAGCAGGGGGATTAAAGCAAAAATAGAGGCACATTCTGCTGCAATCGAAGAGGGTGATGATGGGAGGTCCTGAAAAATGCCCTTGTTCCTAGCCAACCATATACCCCAAGAGATGATCAAAGGGATATTTCTAATAATTTCATTTGTTACTAAGTTCCTCCACTTTTCCCAGGCTTCCAAGATATTTGCCCCATTCCATGTTTGACTTATCCCCAGTAATCTCAGTGTGGACTCCCAAATCTTGTTGATAAAATGACAGTTTAAAACAAGATGATAGATTGATTCTTCCGAGTTTTTCCATAATATACACCATCCAGGGCCATGTTTGTTTCGTTTCTGTAGATTATCCCAAGTGGGCACTTTTTATTTAAGATGCACCAAAAAATAGTCTTAATTTCGCCGGACTTTTCAATTTCCACAGCAATTTGAACCGCCAATCCTGTACCCCCCATGCCCTTTTCACCACTAAATAGCTATAACCACACTTTGGGGAATATTGGCCTGTAGGAACATGAACCCATCGAAGAACCTCTGGATGGTCCCTTATCCTAACATTCGTGTGCTGTAATTCTCTTATATAATTATGTCATTCTTCTCCCCATTGAGGCTCTAATTGTAGATCCTTAGTTGTTTTCCATCCTTGATGTCAATTCGTTGAGAGGGAGCGAATATTGGCCTGTAGGAGCATGAACCCATCGAAGCACATCTGGATGGTCCCCTATCCTGACATTTGTGCTCTACCATTCTTCTCCCCATTGAGGCTCTAATTGTAGATCCTTAGTTATTTTCCGTCCCTGATGCCAATTCATTGAGAGTTCCTCCCTTGCGATATGGTTCAGAAATAGAACACCTTGGGCGTGTAAGCAATCCATTATCTCCCTTGAGAGAGCAAAACCCTCATTACACCCCACCCACGGATCAATTCCTATTCTGAGCTTTTCCCCATTTCCATCATGCCAAGCCAATCCATCTTCTACAATGCTGAAAGATTCCACTGTCGCCTTCCATACTGCTAATGCGTTTAAGGATTTTTTATATATCCTGCACATCCATTCATCGATGGGGACTGGGTCTATGTATTTTCTTTTCACCAAAGCCGTCCACATGTTTTCCATTGATAATAACCGCCAACCCGAGCTTGCTGCTAGAGAGATTGCAAAAGATGAGAGGTCCTTTATACCCCAGCCTCCCCAAGCCTTTGGACGAGCAATTTTATCCCAAGCTACCCAAGGAAGTACTACATCCTCCTTTAGTCCATCCCATAGAAAGCGGCCACACACTTTCCTTATCCAAGTGAGATTGCCTTTTGTAACCCATCGGAGAGCGATCCAATAGACTGAAATAGCTAGAAGAATCGATTTGATTAAAACCAGTCTCCCATCTCTCGAAAGCCACTTAAAGCTCCAGTGTTTTATATGATTTTCAATTTTTGCCAAAAGCTAATTCCAATCATGTTTCCTGTAGGTATCGGGCTTGAGATGGAAACCCAGATATTTGAAGTTGCCCTTCATGGGCTTTGCTTCAAAGGGGAGTATCGAAATGATCATGTTTACCTCATTCCCCAAGAAGCCTTCGTAGACTATTGTGGATTTCTGAGCATTAATGCACATCCCAGTTGCTTTCAGAAACAAATCAAGAGAAAGTTTTGACTGTTGTATATCACCCCTAGATCCATCACTGAACAAAGGTATGTCATCCACAAATAACAGGTGTGTGATAAACATATTGATTGCTACTTCTATTCCTTTTAGCTCACCTCTTCGTTTAGTGGCCAAAATCAGTTGACTTAGGCCTTCTGCCGCTAGTAAAAAGAGGAGCGGAGACAAAGGGAAACCCTATCTAAGCCCTCTTTAGCTGTGGAAGAAGGGGGGTGTTGCACCATTTATCAAGACTGCAAAGCTAACATTTGAGATGCATCCATGACCCAGTTGATGAAATCGATACTAAAACCTAGGTGTGTCAGTGATAGGTGTAAGTATAACCTACTAATTCTGTCATATGCCTCTGATAGGTCAATTTTAACTATCAAGCCTTTTTTCCTACTTCTCTTAATGCTATGCAATGACTCCTGAGAAACCCCAATGGCTTCATGAATCTATCTACCATCGAGGAACCCAAATTGTTCCATGGATATATTGCTTGAAAGAATTGGTTTCAAACGAACAACAATAATTTTGGCGATGATTTTATAGATACAGTTACAAAGGGAGATACGCCTAAACTCCCCAAAGGATGAGGCATCATCAGTTTTAGGGATTAAAGCTAGGAAGGTAGAGTTGAAATGTTCATAAACATAACCTCTAAGACGTGATTCCTCCACGACCCCAGTAAGCTCTTCCATGATTAGATCAAAAAAATGTTGGAAAAATTCCACAGTCCAGCCATCAGGCCCTGGACTCTTATATTTATGCATAGATTTTAAAACCCCTTCAGCTTCCCCTTTTGCCACAGGAGCCATTAGCATCTCATTTTCTTCCTCCTCTGCATATCCAGGGAACAATTGAGCCACCCGTATAACCTCTGCAATTGAAGCCTCTTCCGGAGCTCTGAACAAATTTTTTAAGTGGTCTCTTCCCATAAAAGCCAGTTCATCAAACAATTTTTCTATGCCCCCATCTGCCCGATTCAATCCCCAGATAGTATTTGTATTTTTCCTTCCCTTTGCATAATTTTTGTTGGAATTTCTCAGTTTAACTTGTTAGAAATTCTTCCTGTACTATTTGGTTTATTTCTTCCTACTTTTTTAATTACTTAACAAGTTATTTACCATGTAAATGCTGAAAATAAACGCAAGTACAGTATCAACATCTATAGATCATCAACTAAAAGAAAACAAGCACACAAGTGACACCATTATTTTATAACCCAATGTGGGAAAACTAGTGCAGCTATTCAGAGGGTTTATTACTATGCAGTTTTCATAATACAACCAAGGTACCATAGATGGCTCACCCAACAGAGAATTCCATCGACAGTAGTACCTCTCCTCGGAGACAGATATTCTGGTTGAATTATCACCTGGATGAACAATCCCACAGCAACAATTGTAGCTCCCACCGCTATGCGTTACTCTGATAGGGATTGTGTCACCCTATCTGACTCACCAGCACCCAATCTGTCCCACGAAATCCTTCCAGTGTTGCCCTTGGCCCTGCGTCAGCGCTGCTAACCTTTGTGTCAGCTTCTGGAGCTTCTGCGTCAGCCCCTAGACCCTCTGCGTCTCACACGCTGGCCTCTCCTGGCTCTGCACAGCTCCTAGATGCCTCTACGTAGCACCCAGCTACCTCTGTGTCAACCACTCCGGCTCTGTGTTGTCTCTCTGGTACCAACTCTGCCTCTCTACTATGTATTCACTGCCCCTCACTATTGATCACTAATTCTATCTCTCTTAGCAAAGCCCACTCTAGAGAATAGAATGACTGATCACTCCGATGTGTTCTCCAACTGACCCTCAAGCCTCCTCTTACACTTTTCTCGTTGGTCCATCAACGGCCGAGATTAAATATCTAATCAATGGCTAAGATTAGATTTGGCTTGATCCATGACTTTTGGAACCTTCTAACCCAGTTTTATATTAATACCCATTAATATTTTATTTTTCCTAGGTTTAGACTTAGGAACTCCATTAAAAATATTAATTATTTTAATATCTCCCAAATCGATTAGAATCTACCCAAACCATTTCTAGGTCTTGGAGATCTCGTGTTCTTTAGCCTCTCCACCAATTTGCATGGCTAGAGCACATCCGATGCTACCCAAAATCAACACTCCCTCTTAGTAAGGACTGTGCTCTAGCAATACTCCATACTGAGCATCACCCTGATTATCTAGTATTGGCCCATGTGCTGATGCTAGGCCTCCTCGCCCAACATCCTCTGCATTGTTGCATCTTGTACTGCTGCCCATGGCCCTGCCATTGCCACTGCTGCATTTGCACGACAACTCCCTCTACATCCATGTTGCTACTGGTCCATCCTCCCAGCACTACATCCCCTTTGCATTGTGATGCCCATAGCACTAGCACTACTAACTGCTGCACTGCAACTTAGTTACTGAGAAGTAAGTAACTGATCCACCCAACTCTGACATCCCTGTAAGGCTAGAGACACTCCCGATGCTGAAGCTCCCTTTGCCGCTAACAAGTGCTCCTCCTACTGACCTTTGCGCTGCTGCAACAACTCCTTGCATCTAGCACCGTTGCATACCTCTCTATGCCATCCTGCACTGGTGCAACACTCCCGTGCCTCTCGCACTATTGCAGCCTGCTAGCCTTGCGTTGTCCCGGGACTCCTGCACTGTAGCACTCTCTACCGCTCCATATGCATCCGTCTCTACCGACATCCACCAGTCCTGCTACTCCTCTTCAGGGCTCCCACAGCAAGGTATAATCCAAGAGGTTGGATACCTCAAGGATCCTGCCTCTCATCGCCTGTAGTCTGTTTGACTACAACTCGATGTCTCCCCACTTCTTCTCAAGTGGTACATGAGCACTCATGGCACAATCGTCATCCTCATCGACTTCTTTATCCACCCTCGATGGCCCTGCCTTGGTCTTAGAAGCATCTCCGTTACTCTTCTTCCTAGGACACTAGTTCGCAAAACGAACCAATTTCCCACAATAGAAGCATTTGACCTTAGAGAGGTCCTTCTTCTTTCTCTTCTCCTGCTTTCCCGCAGATGCTAGAGTTGCATCCTCTTCTTCCTCCTTTATTCTGACCCCTTTACTGCTACTTCACGCCTTGGTCACCTGTCTGATCTCTTCTTGACGAAGAGCCGCCCACAGTTCCTCCCAATCTAGAAGGCTCGACCTACCCAATATGCTCTGGACAAATACCTCCCAATCCTCTAATACTGCGTTCAATGCGGTTCTCACCATCAATTCCCGATCCAGCGTGGCCCCTATAGAAGTTAGCTAGTCACGAATCTCCTTCAATCGACCGAGGAAGACATCTATCTGCTCTCCCTTCTGCATCTTGAATGACCGCAGCTGATTTTCAAGTAACATCTTCCTCTGCAGGGAAGTATGCTGGTACAATTTCTTTAGGGCATCCCACATCTCATTTGTCGTGTCTTTCTCGGCAATATGCGGCACCACATGATCCTTGAACCCATCAAGGATGATGCACTTCGCCCTGACCATTGCCTCCTCATACTTCTCATTTTCGGCTAGGTCAACTGGGATAGCTATTGTTTTCAAGGCGAAGTCCTTGATGCGATATTTATCTGGAATGGACAAGATCTTGGCCTTCCAGGCCACGAAGTTGGATGCTTTGTCCAACCTATCTTGATCTCTCAATCCATTCACGGCCATTATGCTGCTCTTCTTCTGACTCCTCCGAGTCTCTCTCCTTCCTTCCTGGAAGACCTCTGTTCGACTCCCGCTGAGTCTCTCAACTTCCCGTCTGGAAGTTCTTGGTTTGACTCCATCTGAGTCTTGATTTCCCTTCTGGAAAACCCTCCTTGGTCTTGCCCTGTTAAGTACTGTTCTGACCACAGTACCCCACCAACTTTGCTCCACAAATTACCCGCAGCCTCCTATACCCTAGCAACTGAAGGATTGGGCCACTTAGCTCTGCGCAATCCCGGCACCGGCAAATCAGCTCCCCTAGCCAACTACGCCAGCCCTCCTGGCCTTTGTGTGGCTCTGCATAAGCCTGATTCCGCCTCCCTTAGCCTCTGCTCTGCCTTTCTCTGGCCCAGAATGATGACGCAGTCTCTCTGTGTCACTCCTTCCTCTATCGCCTTCTGCATGGATCAGCTCTGTCACTCGGGACAGCTAAATCTGTTGCTACTGCTCTGCCAACTGATGCCTTTAGTTATCCTATGATCTGCAACCACGCTCCTATACCATGTTGGAATTTCTAAGTTTAACTCATTAGAAATTCTTCCTGTACTATCTGGTTTATTTCTTCCTACTTGTTTAATTACTTAACAAGTTATTTACCATGTAAATACTGAAAATAAACACAAGTACAATATCAACATCTACAGATCATCAACTGAAAGAAAACAAGCACACAAGTGACACCGTTATTTTTGGACCAATGTCCCCAAAAAACCCAATGCGGGAAAAGCGGTGCAGCTATTTAGAGGGTTTTATTATTATGCAGTTTTCAGAATACAACCAAGGTGCCAAAAATGGCTCACCCAACAGAGAATGCCCTTGACAGTAGTAACTCTCCTCAGAGACAAATACTATGGCTGAATAATCACCGGATGAACGATCCCACAGCAACAATTGCAGCTCCCACTGCTCTGCGTCACTCTGATAGGGACTACATCACCCTATCCGGCTCACCAACACCTAGTCTGTCCCACGAAATCGTTCTAGCACTACCTCTTGGCCCTGCATCAGCTTTGCTAGCCTCTGCGTCAGCTTCTGGAGCTTCTGTGTCAGCCCCTAGACCCTTTGTGTCTCACACGTTGGCCTCTCATGGCTCTGCGCAGCTCCTGGCTGCCTCGGCGTAGCACCCAACTGCCTCTGCATCAACCACTCTGAGCCCTACGTTGTCTCTCTGGTACCAACTCTGCCTCTCTACTATGTATTCACTGCCCCTCGTTGTTGATCACTGATTCCATCTCTCTTAGCAAAACTCGTTGTAGAGAATAGAATGACTGATCACTCTGGTGCGTTCTCCAACTGATCCTCAAGCCTCCTCTTATACTTTTCTCATTGGTCTATCAACAGTCGAGATTAAATATCTAATCAACGGCTAGGATTAGATTTGGCTTGATCCATGACTTTTGGAACCTTCTAACCCAGTTTTATATTAATACCCATTAATATTTTTTTTTTGCTAAGTCTAGACTTAGGAACTCCATTAAAAATATTAATTATTTTATTATCTCCCAAACTGGTTAGAATCTGCCCAAAGTTCAAACCATTTTTGAGTCTTGGAAATTTCATGTTCTTTAGCCTCTCCACCAATTTTCATGGCTAGAGCACATCTGATGCTACCCCAAATCAACAATTTTGAAAGAATTTTGAATTCTCATCACCATTTGAAAACCATATTGCTCTACTTTTGAGTCTCCATTGTTCTTCAATATCATTAAGAATTTTCCTTCTTCCTAACTCCATTTGTTTGATCCTTTCCCGCTTCTCCTCAAACTCATACCCATTCACTTCCAAGCTCTCCAAAGATTCCAGTTCCTCACCAATACGATTTAATTCAGCTTCATCCCTTATCTTTTTCTCTTTCGCCTAGTCTATCATTTCCCTCTTCATTCTTTTTAGATTCTCCATGAAAGACTGACCTAAAGATGACTCTTGTTGTCTATCCAGTGGCCTCCATGTTGCTTTGACTAATCTGTTGAAAGATGGCTCCTTGAGCCATGCTGGGTTGAATTTGAAGGGTGAGCTAGGCTTCCGACTGGTCCCTTTTAGCTCTAGCAGGATAGAAAAATGCTCTGATTCTCCTCTTGTTCCAACCCACTGCCTGAAAAAGGGAGTTTGATTAGCCATATCCTCTTTCAATAGGAAATGGTCTAATGTTTTCACTACTCTGGCTTCCCCCACACGCATATTCCTCCAAGTAGGTCTAGATTTTATCAAGTTTACATCAATGTTGCACTAATCGTTATCGGGATATTATCGGCGTGAGGAAAAAATAGGAAAAAATGGTAAAAATAGGGAAAAAATCGTAACATACAAAAATATTCATTTTTTTGCAATTTTTTTAATATCTAAGCATCTACAACATAAAATAAATACATTGACACATAAATATGATAAGAGAACTAATATATAAGATGTTTAATATCATTTCTAGTGCCACATCACACATAATAGTGAAACATGTCCTGAATAGTAAGCCCTGACTCATGACTCTCAACTCAACCTCAAAATATCAACAAAAAATATAATAACGTATCTCATATCATGAGTCATAATGTCATATACAATGAAATGAACCAAATAACTAAAGTCTAATACTACGATTTCCTTTGCCCCTCTAGATGTAGATGTCGGTGGAGTTGGCAGTAGACTCTATTGTTCTCTAGAAGCTGAAGAACTAGGAGCTACAGGAGGTAGACCACGTCCTCTACTGGTGACAAGGGTAGCTTGGGTAACCTCCTCATAAATTTTTTTCCACGATATTTTCCCAAAAAATCGCGATTTTTTCATAAAAATCAGCGGAAAAAAACCCAATTTTACCTTCTTTTTGAAAAAATCGGGATAAAACAATTTTATCGCAATTTTTTGGCGATTAGTGCAACACTGGTTTACATCAATAAACTTTCCTATCTGAATCTTGTTCAAAAAGAAATCTGCCAGAGGGTCAGCTTGGGCCAATGGACCCCAAGTCTCAGACATTCCCAATGAAAAAATGAAATCCCCCCCACAACCATATTGGGGGTTTTCATAAAAGATTTAGAAAGAAGGTTATTCTAAAACATAACTCTATCCTAACACAGCCCATAAATGTTAATGAGAGAAAATTCTAAGAATATTTCCGACGAGTAGACCTCAGCCCCCAACACTAGTTTCAATCCCCATGAGTTTAACAACTTCACGCTACTATCTTTAATGCCCAGGGCCAAACTCCTAGATCTCCCTTTTGCATCAACCGTCACAAAGGACCAGCCAGACATTATTTTACTAAGGGAATTCCTCACTAATTCGCCAACTCCAAGAGTTTCTTGAAGCATAATAACATCAGGACAATAATTTAGAAAAAGAGATTTTAGATCTAGCTTCTTACAGGTTCTAACAAAACCACGGCAATTGAAGGACAAAATAATCATTTGATAACCCTGACAGGGGCCTGCGCTGCTCTAAGCGCCCCTTTAAGTGGTAATTGTTTTCCATCATCAATGTCTAATTTGGCTCTTAATTGAACCTTTGATAGATTAGACTTCCTACCTCAAGTCTTCTGGGGCCAAGACGGCTCCTAGATGTCTCCTAGACCTCCTACAGCTTCTAAAGAAATATCCTTCTTTTCCCGAGGTCGAAGATTATAGTGAGGTTTCTCAGCAGAGTCCGCAGGGAGAGAAGTAATCACAAGGCCAGCCAAAGGAGATTTGGCTATGTTAAGGGTCAGGATAGAGGTTATTATATTGTACAGGGAAAAAGACACAGAGCCAATAAAACGATCTTCTGTCATAAAAGGCTTGGAGGGACTAGGCCTAGTGTGCACATTTAGCAAGATTGAAGAAATTCACTTAAAGAGGAGAGGGGGAGAGAACAAGTACCCATCGATTGGGGCCCTCGATCGATGGTAACCACCTCGTCTTGAACCTCGTGATGGATTTCCTGGTGATGGTCTTGCTCCAGTAAGACTTGTATCCCCGATCGCACACTTTGATCTTCCTGAATCTCCATCAGCACCTGCTTACCTTCCTGTTGATTCCCCATCTCCTCTGTTTGTGCAATATTCTCCTATTCAGCCTGTGGTCGACAGTCTGTCCCTGGATCGCCTCTTTGTCTTCTTCTGCTTCTAAACCCCAAAGGACAATCACGTGCTAGATGACCATACTTATGACATTTGTGGCATCGGAAGGGTAACTGCTCGTAGTCAATGATCAGAGAGTAAGAGTAATCTTGAAGCTAAAGATGATTTTTTTCTGCCAAACCCTCCCTTGGGTCCAATCTTACCAAAATGCATATCATGCTCCTATTTCTTGTCTCCACAAATGACATATCTACTTCCAGGAAGATACCCAATGTGTTACCTATCAGTTTGAAGACATCCTTTGTCCAGAACTGTGGAGCAGAGCAAGGAGACGAACCCATACTAAAATCTTTGCAACCTTTTCTCCTTGTGCATCAAACAGGGGTGTCCACCTCTTGTGAATAGAATTGGCGCTCTCTCGAAGCACCAGTTGCACTCCATCACCCATTCCAATGTCTCACCCTTACAGAATTTGACCATGAACCAACCCCTAGCCAAAATAGTCACTTCTACCTAATTATCTGATGCCTCACTCCATGCCTTAGCTGTCCATTTTGATATATAATTTGTTGAGTAGTGTTTTTCTTTTTCTCTTCCAACCAGTGTTAATTCTGAGGCTTCCATGGCCTTGCCAATATGGATATCAAACCCAAGAACTAAATTTGGGCATGTTGCCTTGTTCCTTATAATTTTTCATTTCTTTTTCTTCGACCTAGCGTTCCAATCATTCCCGGCTGCTCTGAAGATGACTGCCCCTCCCACACATCATTCTCTTCCTCAGGGAGCAGCCCTAATCACTCCTCTATTGCTCGATTCCAATTAGAAAAAACCCCAAGTGCTATATGTTGCCCCACCACCTCTAGGTCAATATTCTGGAACCGCTCCCCTGCCTCTTGGGAGCCAAAACCTTGAAACCCTTCATCTTCTAATACTAGTAAACTAGAAGAGGGACCACCAGCCCTTTCCCTTCCACTATTTCCAGTTAAAGCTATTCCTACTCCTTTTAGTGCCTGAATCTCTTGGAGAAACCCCTCCTATCACTGCTTACATACTGAAATTCGAACAGAGATTAGGCGTCTCACTAGCCTTTTGGCTTAGAGAAATTTTGCACGCATGAGCTCTATTCAACCTTTTATCCAGGCCGACATCATTTTGCACCAGATTCGTAACCAGACATGATTTAAAGCCCTCATTTCCCCATGGGCCACTGCTAATGATAATGTCTTCCAAACATCCCAAAAAAAGACCCGAGACCGGAAACAACGAAAGGTTTTTTGAGCTTACCCGTATCTCCACCAACTCCCTTGAAACTTGATCCGCCAATATTGTCGTTATCACCTGACCCTCTAGAAAACTGATGTCTGAACCCCCGCCCCTCGCCTTTGAAACGTCGGGTTTTCTTGCTTCCAGAAACCCTAATTCGCCTTCCAAGTTCCAATCTAGCATCGTGCCCAATTTTCCAGTTGGGGATCTAGCTGGATGAATCACCTTGGC
Source organism: Pinus taeda (assembly GCA_000404065.3). Lineage (NCBI taxonomy): Eukaryota > Viridiplantae > Streptophyta > Pinopsida > Pinales > Pinaceae > Pinus > Pinus taeda. The sequence continues at coordinate 160,763 of APFE030512361.1, forward strand.
TACATTTTGTTGAGTAGGCTCCAGAACCCAAACCAATAGGATGTCTTTCTGGCTTGGGCTCCAGATCAACACAGTCCCAAGGGTTGGCCATATATGTTGTCTCTATTTGTAGGGTAAGAAAACAAGCATAACTGCTCCCGTTATTGAGCTCCTGAAACAGACGCGTGCAGTTGAGGGTAACCACCAATAAGAAAAACAAAAAATGTTGTAAAAACCTCCTTTGAAACCGCTTAACTACCCTACTCTATTTCCTAATAGCGACGTTCCCCATGTGAGAGGTAAAGCTGCCATGTACGGGCCATGCATTGGCTGGTCCCTGCCACTGAATGCCATTCATACTGCGATTATTGCGAACCATCCTCCTATCAGAGAACACTCCCTTAAACACATAAACACAGAACAAACTTGTCTTCATTCGATGGCTGAACCGGTTTTTATACATAGCAGAGAACTTTCTGGAGTCGGTGGGGCGGTGGCTTCTCTAGGAAGCTGTCCATTCTCCAATGCGTCTGCCGAATCCTCCAGATCAATCTAATAGCTACATTAATGGCGGGTGGTTGGAATTAATATCTTCCAACACTCCCCCTTAATTCCAACCATATGACAAATATACTATAACACAATACATAAGATATTGTAAACATACTCTTAATTGTCATGCCTGTTGGTCTAAGTCTCAGCTAGGCTTACAACAAAAACATTTCATTTTTGCCTTCTTGCTAAAGGGTCCATGCTTGTTCATTTGCTGGTGCAGTTTCATCTTCACCTTTCTGGCTTTCCTAAAAAATTCCTCTACTCCTTGCTTACGTACTTAACATCAGCAACCTTTTCTGGATTAGGATGCAATGCAAGACCCTGAACAAGGTAATCTAATTCAAGTTCTCCCCACTTTCCATGAGGAGCCACCAAAATGCACTCATCTTCGAACATGAGCGGCCTCCGAACAACATCCATGGTAGTATCCTCTATTGTTGCAGAAATCTTAGAAACAGAGCCAATCACACTACTAGCAATTGGGTTCAAAGACAAACAAATTTTGCTCTCCTGTGGAATGGACTCCACCTCTGAATATTTATGGTCATCAACAAAATCATTGTGTTGATCTAATAGTTCTTGTGACTCAAAAATACTACCGGAATAAAATATATTACCAGGCCCAAAAATACTTCCAAATAGGCTCTCCAAAACATCATCAAAAAGATCAGCATCCAATATTATCCCACTCATTATACTTCAATCATAGCAGTAACCTTATACACATAGTGGCACCCACAACCAACTCATTCATAGTAATATCTCCACAAGAGTCCGTGCCAGATATCAGGCAACAATGTTCATTTCCTTTTTCAAGCTTCACTGCCTTTTTTAGGTAGCTTCATCAAACCGTTCCAGCAAAAAACTCCTCCGCTTTCACCTCACTTTACATCACAATAGGCGGCAGCAAAGGCCTACTCCTCACCCTTCCACGCTTCAGTGAGATCAATTCACAAAATGCTTGCACAGGTCTGTAATATGGTCGTTGGATTCCACTCATCTTAGTCAACACCACAATGGTTATGCATCAAACAATAATAACACACAAAACAAACACTTCTATCACACAACACCAATCTAGAGTGGCACCATAATCACCTCCCACGCACCACACAAGCGTCAACGAGTATCTCAACAATGTTTTCACCTCCAACTTGGATCGGCCCCTTTTCTACTTGCGTGAACACCAAACGACCATGGCCACTAGCCAACTCCGCCACCAACTACTCCAGGCTTTGACTGCACACCACCGACACCTCACAATGGGTGTTTAATCCACGCATCCGCTGTAATAATCTTCCACGTTGCCGCTGCCTTGACCTCCTCTGTAGCAACTCTTCAAATGCACACCGCGGCTACTCTCCAAAAATGTCATTGCCTTGACTTCCTCTCTAGCAATTTTCCATGCTGCCTCTCTCTCATATCAGAGACAAAACTGAACGCAAAAAACACCTGCAAGACACGAGCTCTCCTTCTCACACTCTACGCTAGCAGACAACTCCTCTTCTCTTCTATGCCTCTTCCAATGGCTCCACTTGACACCAATTTCATGCTCTTTCTCTTTCACCCCTATCGAGCCCTTCTCTAGCTCTTCACACCACAGAGCCCACAGCTCTGCACACCATCGAGCTTATAGCTCTGGCTCTGAGCTGACACTCTACACACCATGGAGCTTACAGCTCTATCTTTGAGCTCACATGCTCCTAGGCTCACCCTTATGCCCTCTTTCGAACAACGTTGGACCACACACAGCTCCACAGGGCGACCACTCAACAGCTCACTTGAGCTTTGTCTCCAACAACGCCAAACAACAAAACAGTTAATCTCTGCACAGCGGACACTCCATCTCACGCGGAAACAACAGTGACAACTCTTCAAGGTTAGTCTTCTTGACCTTTAAACACAACTCCATACAAACACGACTCAGAAGCTTCACACAGCAAACCTCTGCTAAATCCTAGCAGCGACACCGTCAAACCACATCTTTTTCTCGCACGGATTCTCGTTGAATCTGTGGTTACATACAAGAAACTAAGTATGAACAATGTCCCTCAAAGCTCCAACGCTTAATCAGTTGTCTCTTTGCAGCACACCTGCCCACATCTCTCGCTGCTTCCAACAACAACCCATTCCATAGGCAGATTCACTAACAGCGGCGCTTCTACGGCTCTCAAGCTCTCAACGCATAGCGCCCTCTTCAAACAATTTCACAGCGCTGCTCAAATCCACATGCACTTCACAGTGCCACTTACACAGCGTCAAATCGCACAATGTCTTTGGGACTACGCTCTCACAGACTGCACTCTCCACGGCAGTGAAAAACACCAGGCTTTGACTGACCTCACAACCCAGGATGGGCTTTTGTTGCTGCCGCCTAAACACTAAGCCGAAACCCTCGGCTCTGATACCATATCAGAGAACACTCCCTTAAACACATAAACACAGAACAAACTTGTCTTCATTCGATGGCTGAACCAGTTTTTATACATAGCAGAGAACTTTCTGGAGTCGGTGGGGCGGTGGCTTCTCCAGGAAGCTGTCCATTCTCCAATGCGTCCGCCGAATCCTCTAGATCAATCTAGCAGCTGCATTAATGGCGGGTGGTCGGAATTAATATCTTCCAACACCTCCTTCCCAATGCGCCCCTCCACTGCAACCCTAATCACCATTAGAGCCTCCTTCCTCCCTTCCCTTCAACCATAATGGAATTATACAAGACATGCTCTTCATGTCATTTTATTTTAACCCTTGAAAATATATAGTGCAAGACATGTTCATCATGTTGGATTCGAAAGTTTGAATTTCAAATATTAAATTTCTGGCTCCAAAACATAAATTTGACCCTCCAAGAAGTCAAGTCGGCTTGCTCCTATGATCACACCCATTTGGCTTCCTAGACAAGTATAAGTAAAGGATTCAACCTCCTCCAAAAGGAAACTCAATCATCTTCAACAGAGAGAGAATTCAGACCATCTGAGGCAATATATTGGACGGACCTAAAGCAAAATAATGGACAGGTCTGAGGCAAGACAAAAGGGCAGATCTGAGGCAGAACAAAGGGCGGATCTCAGGCAGAATAGAGATATTTGAGACTTATCTGAAGGGAAGTTGACCAGGTGTGACTAGGGCTATCTTTGACTTTATGTTGACTTCATGTTTCTCTGTAAAAGTTAATGATTTCTCTAAAGAAAGCTTGTTGGGTTTTTCTCCCATGCGAGTTTTCCCAAGGTAAATGCTTGTGTTCTTGATTTGGTTCTCTTTATGATCCTAATGTCTATTAGTGAAGATCTTCTGTGATTCCTTAATGATTAATGTGAATATGAAAGAATCTAAAGTGAATGTCATTAGAAGTATTTATCAGATAGAAGACCTACAAAAAATCAACAGCAACCAACATGAAATTCAACTGCAAAATGCATTGGATTGTCAATATTAAACAGTTACAAAGAAGACTAATACATGGGTTATCTAGCAGCAAGAAAGATATCTCTCATTGAGCAATGAAGCTTGAGAGAGAAGTGAACAAGGGATCTTTCCAAAAGTCACCGGTCTTGATCATACACCTTGTAACACGTCCATATAATTTTGGAGTAATTTTTACCCTGAAAGGGTTTTCTCTAGTTCAAAATCTGTGTGCAGTTGCTGTGGACGTATTTTAAAATTTTTATTTGTCACCATGTTCTTTTCTGCCTTGAGATTTTGCACAATATTTTGTAGTTTATAGCAAAGTTCCTTTTACATTTTTTGCTTTCACATTCACTTAGTTATAGAAAATTTTAATAGAAGATAAATGTTGCAGCAGTAGTTTATATCCACAAAAACACACAATGAAATGTCAAATCTCAGTTTGGTAAAGCAATAACAACCTCAGTTTAGTGTCTAGGTTAAATTTGGAGAATGCATCATTTAGGTATCAAAGCAAAGATTGAGGTTATACTTGGTGGCAACAACAGGGAGGATCTAAGGTTTTACGGAATTTAATGTGACCCAAGCTCAATCCTTACCAGTGTTCAAAGAGCAAGTGATGGTAATATGGGGCAAAGTGGGAGGTGCTTACTCCCTAGCTCCCAAGATTGGCCTTCTCAGGTCTCTTACCAAAGAAGGTCAGTTTGGCATTGAGCAAAGATGTCATGGCAATAAAATCCGTGAAGGACCCCAAGAGAAACAAGAACAAGGCAAGGAATGTCAACCAATAGGGTGATATTTCTCTGAAAATTGTTAGCAAAATCTTTGAAGTTATAAAGCCAATGTTCATGGAAAAAGAATTGATCAGATCTACAACGATTCTCGCAACGTTGAAAAAATCGGCATCGAGAATAAATTGGCAAGGGTCCTCAAAAAGAAAAAATCATAAAAGTCAAGAAAAAATGGGTAAAAATCGGCAAAACATCAACAAAATTAGAAAAATATAAAAATATTCATTTTTTTTCAAATTTTTAACATCCAAGGTATCCACAACATAAGATAAATGCATTGCCACATAAATATGAAAGAAAACTAATATATAAGATATATACGCAGCCTACTGCTACATAATGTATCAACAATGAATCATGTCCCAAATCCCGAGTTCTAACTCAACCTTAAGAGTCAAAATATCAACAAAAAATATAATAGATATATCTCATCATCACAAGTCATCTACAATTAAATTAGGTACATAAACTAGTGAGTTCCTTTGCTCCTTTTACAGGAAAATGTAATGGCTTACCTCTAGAGGAAGAAGGCCCTAGGGTTGGAATTGGTCTCTTATGTCTTCTAGAAGAAGAACTAGGGGGTAGCCCCTAATGTCCTCTACTAGTGACCATGCTAGGTGGTGTCACCTCCTCCTCCTACTACTACTCCTTCACCTCTTATTCCTCCTCCTCTACCTTTCTCTCCCCTATGGATGCTACCTCCTTCGATACCTCATCTTCTAACCAATTAGAGACTAATTCCATGACAAGCCTCTCAATCTCAACCCTCCATGCAGCAGTGGTTTCAATCTAATCCAATGAGATGGCATCCACATCAAGAGTTTTCTGAAGTTGCCTCAGCCACAATCAAAGATTGTAGTAGACATAGACCATGTCATTAAAGTGTTGGAACTCCAACCTATATGAGGGTCAAAATTATAAGTTAATAATTATAAAATTAAATATTTAAAATAATAAATTATAGTTTATAATGAATTCAAAAATTTAATTTGAAAATTTTCAACGAGTTGCACTTCTTTGTTCTGTATTTTTTCAAATACACTCCAATTGCGCTCGCATCTGGAGGAACTACATGTTTGGCTAAGCACTCAAATGGCAAGCTTTTGGAGATTGGGTACTCTACCACCACAACTTGTCCACCAAGCACCTAAAAGTTAAAACAAATAAGCAAAACATAAGAAAAAGCATGGAATTTTGAAACTTGAAGCAAATTATGGAGAGATGATAAAAGTTGAAGCAAATTGAAGCTTACCTAGCATTTTGGTCTTCCTATCCTTATTAGCCATGCTAAAGCTAAATGTGCCACTTGCCAACCTATATATCTCCATTTCCTTAGAAATCTCTTCACGTGTTTGCTTGGATGGCACCATACACTCAACACAAGTAAGGAATCCATCCATCTTCTCAACATCAAATCTGAAATCGCAAGAGTAAGAAAATGTGGGGTTGAGGCATATCCTTGTAGCATGAATGGGGTGATGGAGAGTATTGTTCCATTTCTTGTCAATCTCTCTCCATATCAAATGTTGTTTCTCAAACCCTCACCCTACTTATTCTCATAATAGGCACGAATGGCTTCTTTGGCCCTATCCATGGCCTCATACAAGTAGCCCATTGCGAGATTATCTCCATCAACCAACCAAAGAACCTTTACCAAAGGTTTAGAAATGGCACACACCTTCTCCACTCCTACCCAAAAGGTCTCTTGATATGAAACTAGTCTGCATATGGCCTCTCCCTCTAGTTTGTGGCTAAAAGATAAAGTGCACAACTCTGGTGAAAGAAACATGGTCTTCACATCCCATATAGAATTCAACTGAGATTGAAGAGATATGAAATTAATGGCAAACAATGTAATGATAGGGCACACTAACTCCTTGTTATTGGTGAATCTTCTCATCAAGCTAAGCACGGATGCATGATTTTATATAAAGTTTGTTATGCTCTTGAATGATTCAACAATATTCCTCACAAAAGTAATCTTCTCTATATCCTCTAACATCAAGTCAATATAATGTGCAACACAAGGTGTCCAAAACAAGTCATGATACCTCTCCATAAGCAACCCACCAGTAGCAACATACTTTGTAACATTGTCTATTCTATTTGGACAACATTTTGTTGACCTACCTCTTGAATGAAGATGTCCAACAACTCACATAATAATTGTACATCTTTAATATGTGAAGATGCATCAACATATTTCATAAACATTATCCCCTTGGGACAACTAACCAACAAGTTAAGGGTCCTACACTTCTGATTAGTCCAACCATCCGACATCACACGACATCCAATGTATTCCCATGATGCCTTAAACTCCTCCAATCTAGCAATGCAATCAACGTTTTCATTTTGAAGAATAGGCCCTTTGAACTCATCACAGGAAGGGGCTTTGTAACCTAGGCCAACAATAGTAAAAGCATCAAACATAGGCTAGTAGAATGGATTACTCTTTGCAATGCTTAAAGGAATGTCACTCTATTGAAAACACCTACTCACCAGCGTGTCAGTTTCTTCCATCTTTTTTTAAGTGTCAACTTGATAGAAAGCTGTGCACCAGGAGTGGTTCTAGGAACAAAAAATGATAAGGCAGCTAAGGTGTTGGGAACTGTGGATGTGGAAGGTGATGTTGAAGAAGCACTCTCACTTGCCCCCACTCCTGCCCTTGCAAATTGAGTTCTCACAACTACCCTATTATCTTTGGATTCATCTTGATCTTCCAATGATTTGCTAGCCTTACGAATGATTTTTGGGCTTGCATTTGGAAAAATTTAAATTTTGTCCCGGAATTTGCCCTAGATGGTATTTCAATTGGTCGATGCCCCCTGAAATATGCTTGTCACACAACTTGCAATTCAAAATTTGTCTATTGAACCCCCCCCTCAAGTTCACCATATCCCTACAACATAGGGTCCAAATGTCTCGGCATTTTGCCTTTAATGTATTATTGGAGTTTGAACCTAGGGCACAAAAAAATTGAAAAAAAATTAAAAACTAACATTTTTTAAAATTGGAATGAAGATTCAAAATACAAATAATTTGAAGAAAAAACAAATCTAAAATTTAGTAGTTTACCTCTCTAAACATATCCTACAATCCCAAAAAAAATTGAGGAAGGAAAACTCTTTACTCAAGGAAGTTGGGCATTGTTGGGAAACCCTCTCGATTAAAGGAAATGTGTATCGCTGAAAAAACACTCCTATCTCCCTAGCAATTTCATGAGAAAAAAAGGGCCATTGAAAACCCCATAGAAACTAGAAAAAAAGAAGGAAAAAAGGGGTGAAATTACTGCCCATACTTGCAAGTCCGTAGCAATTGGAGAGAACTCATTGAACAATGAAGAAAAATTAATCACCACTTCAAAAAAACTTGCTTTTCTCCTCCTCGGCATTGTTGGGCATATAAAATAACCCAAAAAACAATACTAAAAAATAATTTAACTCATCCCGGCAAGAACCCGTGATTTTTTCCATAAACTCAGAAAAAATCATGAATTTTACAATAAATTTAGAAGTTTTTTAAATCAAAAAAATCACTGATAAAAATGGCACTCCAAAAAACTCACGAGTCACTGATTTTATCGAAACTTTTGCAATACTAGATTCTAGGCAGCTTCTTTGCCAGCAATAGCTTAGACTAAATGGATCCAGAAGACATCCAAACAAAGATCACCAAACAAAAGTCTAGGTGAAAGGCCACGAGATTCCAAAACATGTGAGCATGAAAATATATTTATATTGTCATCATCCATGTACTTATTTGTAATATTCCTAGGGAATTTTTACAGTAAATAACAAAGCATACATAGACATAAAAACCACGAAAATCAAACACATAAATCAGTCCATGAACTTGCAACAAAAACTACATTGCTTAGCCATTTTATTATAAAATCAAGAGGGTATAATGTGGTGCTAGAAAGTGTGCACCCGGGCTTGCTCAATGCAAGCTAGCTAAGCCCAAGTGAATAATAAGAAATCCCTCTCACATCTATTGTCTCTCTCTCCTGGCTCTGCGTTGATCTACCCAGAAAATGCATTGGTGGCTATGAAGAATTGTTGCTACAGCCTCCTCCGATGATCAAAACATCTCGAGAAATTAATCCCGAGTTCTCCACCAAATACCAAGAATAACCCACGAAGGAATTGGCCTCTGGTTGACCTTGGAATTTCGGCCCTCTTTTCCCTCTATGGCTCTGCTAATGGGTAATTCGACCCACCTGTCGATTCTGCTACAAAAACCCCTCAAAATAGTCGCAATCTCCAAGAAAACACTCTCCCAATCTCCTCCTCAAATCCCAAGCCCAAACTCCCTTGATTCCTCAACCTCCAAGCATGCCTCCTCCAAGCACTATGCAATCCCTACGCTAATGTTGCTGAATCCTCCCCACAAACTCGCACTCCCACTGCTAGAATGAACTGAAATGGATGGAACTCCCTCCTTGGGCTAGCACTCGAAGTCCACCGAAGCAAGGGTTGAGATTTTTGCTCGAAAACACTCGTGTGCTAAATAGCACTTGCAAACTTAGCTTTAGCTCAAGCATGCTATGTCAAGAACAAGTTTTCTCAAAGATGAATGAATGACCAAATGAGTGCCTTTCCTTCCTTTTTGTCAAAGTGCCTCCAACATGCTCATGTGGGCCTAGCTCAATTTCCTCCCACCGAATTCCCTCCAATGCATGCATACTTCTCATGTGGGCCGCAATTCTCCATTGGTGGCCCCCACGCTCCACTAGAAGCTCAATATTTCCCTTCCATCTCTAATGTTTGGGGCTTTCTTTAATCAAAAATCAATGTGGGGCCTCTAAACCAACATTTCCTAAATGCAAACATGAATTAAGACAAAATTGGCCAGAATTGATATTTCACTTAGCAATAATGCTAAGTGGGAATATCACAGTCCTCCCCGCCAAAACGTTGCTTGTTTTCAAGATATTTTAATGAATGATGTTGAAATATCTACTCCCCTTCCCAACTAGCATCCTCATCTGGTAGGCTCCTCCATCTGATCAAAAATTCCTTGATGACCCTATTCTGCAAATGCCTCTCCCGGGTGTCGAAAATAGCCTCTGGACCCAAAACTAAGTGCCCCTCATCATCCATAGGGGGTAGCTCTGTAGCTACTGTCACCTGCTACCCCAATACCTTTTTCAAGCAAGACACATGCAAAATGTTGTGCACTTGACTTCCTGGGGGTAGCTCCCACTCATATGCTACCTCCCAACTTTGCAAGTGACTCGGAATGGCCCATAGAAGCAAGGTTTGAGCTTCTTGGCCCCCTTTTGCTTGAGTGATGACTGCTTGTACGGTTGAAGCTTCAAGAAGACCAAATCCCCTACCTCAAACTGTCTCTCAACTCAGCCCCTGTCTGCATAAAATTTCTGTTGGTTTTGTGCGATCCACATGTTGTCTTTGAGAGCCCGTAAAATGTCTTGGCTCTTTTGTATCCAATCCTTGGCCCTAGGGGCCTTGCTATCTCCAAACATCACGTCAGCAAAAGACAATGCATCGTAACCATATAGAGCTCGAAATGGAGACATACCTATGGACATGTAGTACATGGTATTGTAGCAGTACTCGCCCAAGTGTAACCACTATATCCATGCTCGTTGATGGCCCGTCACATAGTTACGCAAGTAACCCTCCAACCATTTGTTGACTATCTCCGTCTGCCCGTCTGTCTGGGGATGGTAACTAGTGCTCTGAGTGAGCTCAGTGCCCACCAATCGGAATAGCTCCTACCAAAATTCCCCCATGAACCTGTTGTCCTGGTCACTGATAATGGTCTTCAAAAGACCAACTGAAACACCTCCCTAAAAAACAATTCGGCCACTTGTGAGGCCGAATACCGGGCTGAGATGGCAAAGAAATGTGCAAACTTCATCAACCGTCCCACCACCATGTAAATTCAATCCTTGCCCTGTAATGTGGGAAACTCGGTAATGAAGTCCATCAACACACTTTCCCATTCCCCTCGAGGATACGAAGAGGTTGTAGCAACCCCGCAGGGTGTGACTGCTCACCCTTGTTCCTCTGGCATGTGTCGCACTCCCTGACATGCCTCGAAATGTCATCCTCAGAACATCTGCTTGAATGATGACTACTTGTATGGTTGAAGCCTCAAGAAGACCAAATCCCCTACCTCAAACTCTCTCAACCCGGCTCCTATCTGCATAAAGTTTCTGTTGGTTCTATGTGATCCGCATGTTGTCTTTGAGAGCCCGTAAAATGTCTTGGCTCTTTTGTATCCAATCCTTGGCCCTAGGGGCCTTGCTATCTCCAAACATCACATCAACAAAAGACAATGCATTGTAACCATATAGAGCTCGAAACGGAGACATACCTATGGACATGTAGTACGTGGTGTTGTAGCAGTACTCGCCCAAGTGTAACCACTATATCCATGCTCGTTGATGGGCCATCACATAGTTACACAAGTAACCCTCCAACCATTTGTTAACTATCTCCGTCTGCCCATCTGTCTGGGGATGGTAACTAGTGCTCTGAGTGAACTCAATGCCCACCAATCGGAATAGCTCCTGCCAAAATTCCCCCATGAACCTGTTGTCCTGGTCACTGACAATGGTCTTTGGAAGACCATGTAGCCGAAACACCTCCCTGAAAAACAATTTGGCCACTTGTGAGGCTAAGTACCGGGCTGAGATGGCAAAAAAATGTGCAAACTTCATCAACCGGCCCACCACCACGTAAATGCAAACCTTGCCCCGTACTGTGGGCAACCCGGTAATGAATTCCATCCACACACTCTCCCCTTTCCCCTAAGGGATATGAAGAGGTTGCAGCAACCCTGCAGGGTGTAACTGCTCACCCTTGTTCCTCTAGCATGTGTCACACTCCCTGACATGCCTCAAAACGTCATCCTTAAGGCCCCTCCATGCAAAACGCTCTCTGATGGCCCTATATGTCTTTGTAAACACCTGGTACCCTGCTAGTGGTGAGTCATAGGCAGCCCGTAAAATCCTCTCCCTCAATTGGGAGTTGGGCACCAAGTAAATCTAGTCTCTGAAGTAAATTACCTCGTTCATCACCTTGTACCAGTCATTTGCCACCGCGCCATCAAAGGTCTCACATGCAACTCGGTCTTTGGAGTACTCTATCAATAACTGCGCCCTCCAATCCAGGGCAATGCTCATCAATGAAAGAGTAGCCAGTCTCCTAGACAATGCATATGCCACCACGTTGTGTTGCCCTTTGACGTACTCAATGTCAAATTCGTATGCTTGGAACTTGCTCACCCACTTCTGTTGCCTCTCCTGCAACTGTTCTGCTCCAAGAGAAACTTGAGGCTATTGTGGTCCGTCTTGACCCTAAACCTGTTTCCCACCAATTATTGTCTGAACTTGGCTAGCACATGCATGATGGCTAGCATCTCCTCATCATAGATGGAGTACAACCTCTCGTGGAGCAGTGGCTTCTAACTCTCGAAGGCTATGGGGTGCCCTTCCTGCATCAAAACTGTGCCTACACCCTCTCCGGATGCATCACACTCCGGCACAAAGGGCAGGGTGAAATTTGGAAGTGTCAATACAGTACAATTGCTCGTGACCTGTTTGAGGCGCTCAAAAGCCTCTTGCACTGTAGTTGTCCACTCGAAGGCCCCCTTCTTCGTCAAATCGGTGAGGGGAGTTGCCAACTGAGAGAAGCCCTTTACGAACTTCCTATAGTAAGTGCAGACGCCCACAAATCCCCTCAACTTCGTCACATTTCGGGGCTCTGGCCAATCCCGAATGGCCTTGATCTTTTCTTCATGGACCCTTACACCGTCCTCCCTAATGATGTGCCCTAGGTAGAGCATCTCTATCAAGCCAAACTCGCACTTAGATAGTTTCGCATAGAATTGATGCTCCTCCAAAATACGCAACATTGTCTCTAACTGTTGCAAGTGCTCCTCCCATGTCCAACTGTAAATCAAGATATCATCAAAGAACACCAACACAAACTTCTGCAATTGTCCATGAAACACATGGTTCATGCAGGACTGGAAAGTGGTTGGTGCGTTAGTTAGACCGAAAGGCATAACCAGGAACTCGAAGTGCCCATAGTGGCACCTGAAAGCGGTCTCAGGGACATCCTGGTCCCTCATCCTGATCTGGTGGTACCCTGAACATAAATCAACCTTGGTGAAGAACTTCGCCCCCCTCAGCTCGTCCATCACTCATCTATGCGTGGGATAGGGTAACGGTTCTTCATCATCTTCTTGTTAAGGGCCCTGTAGTCAATGCACATCCATAGGGACCCATCCTTCTTCTTCACCAGAACAACTGATGAAGCAAAAGGGTTGGAGCTAGGCCTGATGTGCCCAAGTGCTAACAGCTCATGAATAACTCTCTCTATCTCATCCCGGTATGCCTTGGGATGTCATTAAGGGGTAGTAATCATGGACTGTACCCCCGGCTCCAGCTCAATGGTATGCTCAAATCCCCGTTCAGGTGGTTGACTTGGCAGTATGTCTCCAAACACTACTGGGTACTTGTCCAAAATGGCCTGTATATCCGAGTGCAGTGGCTTTGGCTGACCCCCAGCCTCTGAAACCCTCAAATCCACAACCCACTCACTGCCTCCATGTCCCAGATCAGCCTCCATCCTGTGGGCCGAAACAATCTGTGGAGGGTAAGAGGGCATACCCCGTAGCAAAATTGGTTTTCCATCTGGCCCTGTGAACTTCCTCCAATTAGTAGTGACTCTGCCAAGCGAGTAGAGCCACTGGACACTCATCACCACATTGGTGTCTGGCACATCCACCACGAAGAAGTGATCTGTCACTAAGTAGTTCCCCATGGTCACTGTCAATGTTGAAACATAGCGTGTGCACTGCATGGTTCTTTCCCCTAGTATCAGAACCAAAAACCCCTCACTCCTCGATAGTGATACCCCTCCTCTGGACCATTTGTGCATCAATAAATTTGTGGGTAGCCCCAATGTCCATTAAAACCGAGACACTTTGCCCCTGCACGGTGCCCCTTATCCTCAAGGTCAAAAACTTGGGTACCACACGTAGAGATGCAAGGACCCCTCCTGATGGAGCGAAAGGAGGCTCCCTGGTGGGGGTGGTGGTGGTGGCCCCCTCTTTGTCTGCACTGTGATGTCATCTCCACCCACCTCCAAATTCGCATCATCATCCAAATCACTGTCAGAGAAGACCTCAATGTAGTGGGCCTTTCCCGTTGTGCATCTATGGCCTAGAGCCCATGGTTGGCTCTCGATGGTGGAGCTCTAGTGTCTCTTCCCTTCTATTGGAAGCCTTGTCTAGGTGGTAGTGGTGCTCTAACCCTCGATAGGGAATCCTGTAAATCTCTAGCCCTCCTCACAGCATCCTGCAAGGTAGTGGGTCTCTTAGACTTCACCAGTCCCTTCAATGGCTTTGCTAGCCCCTTTATAAACATGAAGACCCTCCTGGACTCTGATAGATCTGGCACCATCACTGACAGCCTCAGAAACTCCGAAATGTAGGCCTCAGTGCTCCTGGTCTGCTTGAGCCTTGTCAGTTCCCCAAAGTGCTCCTCTGAATCCTTCCTCTCAAAACGCTCCAACACCCTCCTGGTGAAATCCTCGTAGGTTGTCACCTCGGCATGTCCCATTGTGGTTATCCCATGGAACCACCAATCATGGGCTTCACCCTCCAAATGTAGCGTGGCAAATTTTATTGCCTCCCCCTCTGTCATCTGGTTTAGCTGGAAGTAAACATCCAACTTCTCTACCCACGCTTTGGCTGAGATCTTAGAAGAGCCATCAAAAGTTGGGAGAAACAGCCTCCCCACAATATGTTGCAAATTTGTCCCCTGCATGTAGTTTCCCTCACTTTGTTCCTTGGGCCTATTATTGCCCTTCAACTGGAAAAAGTCCCTGAAAGTTATAGCTTCCCTGAACTCGGATCCATAGGACCGATACTCCAAGAAGTAGTCCCCCATCCTGCCCTTGCTGCCCACCAGCGCCAAATGTCAAGAATGTGCGAATAGTGGATCTAGGTGGTGTGTTGAGAATAAGAGCATGTTGGGGTTAAGGGATGCGTGTTGTTGTAAAGTACTAGAGCCTTCACCCAACTGGAATTCCCCTTGAATTCCCTTACCCTTGCTACCACAATTTTGCTGCCTTAGTTCCTCAATACTCTTGGACAGGCCTTGTACTACCTGTTACTGCTCAAAGTAGAAAGGGACCTAAGGGGGATCCCTAAAGGGAAAATGTTAGGCCAAGGGCAACAAATGGAGACTTATCCCACTGCCACCTCAGCTAAGGCTCTCTCCTATTTACGGACTTCCACCGATGGTAGGAGACTCGGTGTGTATGGAGTCACCAATGAAAAATAAGTCAATGTATATGAGTGACCCAAATAAACCCTTTCCCAGAAGAGTTTTAAGGGTGGAGTGCTTACTTTCTAAGCAAGGTACTATGTATTCTAGGGAAAGGAAGAGAGGATTTGAGAGAGCTTTATGGGATAAGACTTGTGAAGGAGTTCCCCAATCCCTAAAATCCTTGTTAGAATTGGTATCTCGGATGGTTCTTGAAGAATGATCTTTCAAAGGAGAGGGACCACACGGGGCCAAGTGGACCCAGTCTAAGGTATGAGGAAAGAACGTAGCAACCAATGATATTCTATTTCTTACCCTAAACAAGGTGGGGAAAGGATCAAAGCAAGAATTTTCACTTGGAGATGTTATTTTGACCCTATGAGGTACTAGCCTTAGGAATGGCAGGGCAAGGTTTGATCCGGGAGCTAGGGCCTGGCTTTTCTCCCAACTCCACAGTGGGAATGGCTTCAAAATTGGAGGAGAGCTTGAGGAAAGGCCATTGCAAGAGATCTTAGGAGATCAAACTTTTTGGAGGGCTAGCTTATCAGGAAATTAAAGCCCTAGGTACCCCAACTTGGCTAGACCTGGAAGGAGGTGAAAAAATATGACATTTAGTGACCACCCTTGGTAGATTAGTGCCTTAATCTTTGGTAGAATGGAGTCTACAACGAGTCTGAGTAGGATTTTTTGGTTCCCAGTCAAGGAGGCCTCAAGATCACTCCGCTAGCTTTCTAGGTCAAGAAGAAGCAACCTTGTATCTTTTATACTTCGATGTGCAAAAGAAATGGCTTATCAAGGTCAAATTCTTTGATAGAATTACCCCTAGGAGATTTCTCTCATATTACATGGCCCATGCATTGAGAGATGCTATAATAGAGACAAATTCCACAATTTTAAGCGGTAAATGCATGCAGCAATTAGCCCTAGAATAATGAAAATCCCAGTCCAACGTATATGACAAAAGTAAACAAGAATAACATTAAAAAGCATGCACTTACATGTAATAGAGTATATCCAACCATTCATAATTGACAAGGGAGAAGCTCCAAGAGAAGATAGACCAATATCCACACATCAAAACTCATTTATAAAGTTCCAATCCATCCTCTAGAAAAAAGTGAAAAAATCTCAAGAGAGATGAGAGATCCAAACCAAAGTGATGATGAGCAAATGAACTCATCTCACTTGTACTTATACACAACCTAGGAGTTCGAATTAGCCTTCTTGGCCTACATTAGCCCCAAAAATAAAATAATGTTCTAATAATTCAACTTTTGGTGACAAGCCTACCAAACTAGCTCATAAATGAAAAAGTAAGCCTCAAGAGGTCAAATAATAATCTATGCATATCGTAGGGCCCTCTAAGAGGCCTAATGAGGTCCATGGTTGCCATAATGAAGAATAGGACTCTCAAAAGCAATGGACAAGGGGTTGGCCCCTTGTAATACCTGTGGTGCTCCAAATGAGATGTGGGGGCACACAAGTGTCCATATGGGTCTCCAAACAATTAGAAGATGCCTGTAGATCGCCTGCAAGGACTAAGATGATGGTGTAGGTGATGCCACATCATCGTGCAAGTCCTAGATCATCTACCAAATGTATGGTGTAGATCTAGGGCCAGTGGGGCATGATGGATCAGGTGCATCCTCCTCATCCAATAAGTGAAACACAAGCAATCGAATGGTTGTGGGGATCCATGGAGTACAATCTGCTACTGTGGAGGCCCATGGCTCTCAACGCTCATCCTACATGTGCCAATGTAGCCCTCTGAAAGATTAGGACCCCGTATAGGGAGACCAAACCCAAGATGGAAACCATCTGCAATTCTACATAAGATCCAATGCGTCCCCTAGCCTTCCAGTACAACAAGTCATCAGATAAATCGAGTAAATGAGCTTACCAAATCATGGACCATAGGTGGGAACTTCATAATGGTCTGTCCTTCCATAATGGGCTTCGGGATGTGCCAATGTCTCCTAAACGCAAATGGGGTTAACCAAGAATCCTACTAGGTGATTTCTACTTCTAAAGGGAATAATATATTCAAGGTACATCCTTCAAAAGGTGGTGGCATATGATAGATAGGTGAATGAAGGGATAAGAGGGGGCAGCCCTAGGCCACATGCTCAGGTACAAGGGTAGCTAATGAGAGGGAAGCCCACACTTGGATTTATAATGTGTAGGAGGGAGAAATCGTGGTACATGTGGTGCACCGGCCTTGACTTTTCCACTCTTCTTTTTATGCCTTTTTCCCTTTTATGATTTTCTTTAATTAATTGCTTAGGCTCAAGGGGACAAAAGCACAGACCTAGCCCATTCTTTCCACCGAATCCCCCCATTAATCCATGCCCAGAAGTGTCCATGACAAGCAAACTACGATACTCAATTTCCAAATGACAAGGGACACCTTTAGATTCGGGAGGCCCACCTTCAAACATATGATCATGGCAGATGGGTGAGGGAACACATGGCTGGCTTAGGTGGTGGAGAAATGGCACAATGAACTAGCTGATGGATGCAAGGGGTTGCTGGCTGCCGACTGAGGACCATCTTGGAGAAAAAAATCTCCTAGGAATATCACCCACAAAATGGTGGGTGATGAGCAAACTCCTCCTCCTTACTTCTATCTCCCTCATTCTCTGCCATGTTTGTTTCCACAACCTCTGATTCAATTATCACAGGATGTGGAGTAATCTGCAACTACATTTCTCTACTCTTGTACCTCTATCTCTGGTAAGTCACCTTTTGCCTATCCTCTAGTGTCATAGACTGCGTTGCTCCCACAGAGTGAGCCAAGTCTATGAGCTCCGATACCACTGTGATATTCCTAGGGAATTTTTACAGTAAATAACAAAGCATACATAGACATAAAAACCACGAAAATCAAACACATAAATCAGTCCATGAACTTGCACCAAAAACGGCGTTGCTAAGCCATTTTACTATAAAATCAAGAGGGTATAATGTGGTGTTGGAAAGTGTGCACTCGGGCTTGCTCAATGCAAGCTAGCTAAGCCCAAGTGAATAATAAGAAATCCTTCTCACATCTGTTTCCGCTCTCTCCTGGCTTTGCGCTAATCTACCCAGAAAATACACTGTTGGCTATGAAGAACTACTGCTAGGGCCTTCTTCGGTGCTCAAAAAATCTCGGGAAATTAGTCTCGGGCTCTCCACCAAATACCAAGAATAACCCACGAAGGAATTGGCCTATGGTTGACCTTGGAATTTCGGCCCTCTTTTCCCTCTATGGCTCTACTGATGGATAATTTGACCCACCTATCAAATCTGATGCAAAAAGCCCTCAAAATAGCTGCAATCTCCAAGCAAACACTCTCCCATTCTCCTCCTCAAATCCCAAGCCCAAACTCCCTTGATTCCTCAACTTCCAAGCATACCTCCTCCAAGGAGTGCGCAATCCCTACGCTACTGTTGCTGAATCCTCCCAACAAACTCGCATTCCCACTGCTAGAATGAACTGAAATGGATGGAACTCCCTCCTTGGGTTGGCACTCGAAGTCCACCGAAGCAAGGGTTGAGATCTCTGCTCGAAAACACTCGTGTGCTAAATAGCACTTGCAGACTTGGCTTAGCGTGCTATGTCAAAGACAAGTTTTCTCATGAATGAATGACCAAATGAGTGTCTTTCTTTCCTTTTTGTCAAAGGACCTCCAACGTGATCATGTGGGCCCAGCTCGATTTCCTCCCACCGAATTCCCTCCAATGCATGCGTACTTCTCATGTGGGCCGCAATTCTCCATGGGTGGCCCCCATGCTCCACTAAAGGTTGGATATTTCCCTTCCATCTCTAATGTTTGGGGCTTTCTTTAATCAAAAAATCAATGTGGGGCCTCTAAACCCACATTTCTTAAGTCCAAACATGAGTTAAGAGAAAATTGGCCAAAATTGATATTTCACTTAGCAATAATGCTAGGTCGGAATATCACATTATTCTAGAGAATACACCATTCAACGACTGGATGTGAGGGGGACACACATTCTACATAGCATCCTTGTTTGAAGAGAAAGAAAGGAGAAAAATAAGCTTTGCAAAGCCTCAGTAGGGCCAGAGCAAGAGGCTAAGAAAACCAAAGCAAGAGGTTGAGAAAGCCAAAGCAAGAGGCTTAATGGAACCAAAAGAAGAGCTTGAGCAGAGCTAAGGAAGATGTTGTACAAATCTAGAGCAAGAGGTTGAGAAGAGCCAAACCAAGAGGCTAAGGTAAAGTCAAAGCAAGAGTAAGAGGTTGAGCAGAGGCAAAGAAAGAGGTCAAGTAGATCCACAGCAAAAACTTGAGCTGAGAGCTAGAGCTTGAGGCAGAGAAAGCCAGAGTCAAATGCTACAACCAAAGCTTTGTTGAATTTTTATAGCTATGGTTGGTCTTCATAATGTACAGATTTGGTGCTTGTAAGGATGAAAGATAAATTATATTTTGTGACTAAAGAGAAATTATATTTTAAGCATCTTTTCATGCTTGTGAGAAAAGAAAATTTATTTTATAAGCCATGTTCCTCATTTCCCTTTGAAAAGAAGAAAATTGAATTTTTGAATCTTGATTTGTGGACACCAACAAGATGTCAAATCAGCCTCATATGATCAAGTCAACTTTGCCCCCAATAGCACCTATTCGGACCCTCCAAAGTAATATAAATAAGTCAATATGTTCTCCTTCCTAACACCCTTCGAAGACATAACAAAAACAAGAAGATATTTGATCCAGAACAAAGTGAAGGATGACTAGAAAGCTGAGAAGAAGAGGAGAAGCAAACAAAGACATTTCTTGATGATACCCTGAGTATATAGCAACAGGTTATATACTCTTAGGCCTTCTTTAGTCAACTATTCTTCTTTAGGTACATCAATGACTAATAGGTCAATCTTCATCAGCATGTTGGAAAAACTCTTGTTATTGATGTCAAAGGAGACACCAACTCAAGGAGTCAATCACATAAGAGTGTAGAAAACTTCATGTCCATTCCAACGAGCACTTACTCGCCTTCTAACTCCTACTTTGTTGATGAGAAATGAATTTTTTAAGTTGAGAAACCCATATTCCTATCTCTCATCAAGTCAGCCTACATGAGACTACATGAACTCAAGTCGGCCCTCTCTAAGAGACACGTCTATTCAAAACATGGTCGAACAAATATAAATAGAATCTATGCTCTTCCATTTCGTCCATCCAACTCGACCAAGACAAGAAGACAAGGTGTTTGATCTAAGGTGAAGTTCATAGCTCATGGACTTGGTAGCAAACAAGAAGAAAGAATTTGATTTGGATTTGGTTTTTGACGTTTTGGTTTTTGGTGAATCTCTATTTGTCTAAGATCATATTATGTTGGATTCGTTGCCCTTCCTTACGGATTGTTGACCTCGTAGAAAAGCGTCTTTTTGTAGCTCGCAGAGCTCAAAGTGACTTTCCGTAGCTCACAGATCGCAGAAAGATGACTTTCCATAGCTCACGGACTTAAGAGAAAGGGGACTTTCTGTTGCTCACAGACCTCGGAGAAAAGTGACTTTGTGTAGCTCATAGACCACAGAAAGGTGACTTTTTGTAGCTTGCGGACCTCGGAGAAAGGTGTCTTTTTCTAGCTCGCAGACCTTAGAAAAAGGTAACTTTCTTTAGTTCGCAAAAAGGTGAATTTTTGTAGCTCACAGAAACGTGATTTTCTGTCATGGAGCATACTTAATCAGCCACTTCTGGAGCAAACCTGAGACACTTTTGGAGCATGAACTTGGTGGAAAACAAGAACAAAGAATTCGATTTGGATCTACTTTTTGACCTTTCGGTTTTTGGTGAATTTCTATTTGTCTAAGATCATCTTATGCTGGATTCATTGCCCTCCCTTATGAATTGTTGACCTCGTAGAAAAGTGACTTTCTATAGCTCGCAGACCTCAAACAAAAGCGGCTTTTTGTAGCTCGGAAACGTAAGAAAAGTGACTTTCTGTAACTCGGAGACAGCAGAAAGGTGGCTTTCTGTAGCTTGCAGAATTCAAAGAAAGGGGACTTTCTGTAGCTTACAAAACTCAGAGAAAAGCGACTTTGTGTAGCTCACAGACCTCAGAGAAAGGCAACATTATGTAGCTTGCAGACCTCAGAAAAAGTGACTTTTTGTAGCTCGTAGAAAGGTGACTTTCTTTCTTGAAGCAGACTTAATCAGCCACTTGTGGAGCAAACCTGAGACACTTTTGGAGCAAACCATTGAGGGCAGTACCTTTGCATCTTTTAGATTTGGAATTGGTTCTTGAAGTTGATCCTTTGGAGCTTGTTAAAGCATTATTGAGGGCAATTTTGAAGGAGTCTTGAAGACATTTTGAAGTATTTCTTGAGCAAACATGAAGAGCCTTAGAGACACTTTCTATGCTTTGTGGAAGTTGACTTTGAATTGAACCAGACTTTGAAGTATCTTGGAGGCCATCTAGAAGCATTTGTTGAAGTAAATCTTGGAGTAGTATGTGAAGCATTGTTGGAGCAGTATTGGAGACATCCTTGAAGCATTGTTGAATTATTGTTGAAGAGATCTTTCAAGTCTTGTTAAAGAAGATTTTGGAAGACTTGAAGCAATATTGAAGCCACCTTAAAGGATTGAAGCAACTAGAGATGGTTGGAGCCCTAGAGGATTGGAGTCCTCATACAAAGTTGGAGCCTTGTAGGAAACTAGGTTGGAGCTTGGATTGTCTTTGAGGATTGGAGTCCTCATAAGAGGATGGAGCCTCATTGAGACCAAGGTTCAAGCCTTGAAGGAGTTAAAATTTTATTGTAGAGGTTGGAGCCTGGCTATTTGTAAGAGGATTGGAGTCCTCATCATTTTTGTTAATAAAATTATTTTCTTGTTGTACATCTTGTGTTCTGATTTAATTAATGATCTTAACTGGCAAAATTTAACAGTTGTAAAGAAATATTGATTCACCTCTCCTTTCAGTGTTGCCAACACAACACAGGCCTCTTTTGTAGGTACACGAACCTCAAAACATAAAGTTGCATCTTTCATTCTCTTATTTGTTGCAATGTCAATCTACCAATGTTGGCAGTAGCTCTTCAAGGGACTATTTTAGGCATCATCCTAGTCATGCATGAAACTCGATATTGGACTTTGAGAAATTGTCTATTTTGAATTTCTATGAGTTACGTGGTTCACTATTTACTAATAATTGTTGAACTTGGTACTACTTGTCAAACTGATAATGGAATCATGGCTTGCAACCTATTGGATTTATGTTTCAATTCACTTTATGGTTTTGCAGACAAATATCATGTGTCAAATTTTGTATTATCATATTTTATGAGATGATCTAATGAATTTGCGTACAGATTGTTGTTTTATAGCTTATACGGATTGGAAATTTCATTAGTATATTTATTTTGCACAAAGTTTAGTATATTTTGAGTTATTTTTCTTTTCCAAGTTTTACTGAGTTGTCGAGTCTTGCCAAGCCCAAGCCAATGGAATCTTTGTTGCATCTAACTCTAACAACTTTATCAACACGATCTAGTGCCTACTCCACTATACTTATTACCTCTTTCTTTCAGCAATATTCAGTGGTTGGTGACACTAAGCATCAAATAAGCCCTTTGTCATAAACATGGGTGACACCAAATGGTGAGAGAAAAAACATCCCCCAGCTCTGTGTAGTTGCCTTATCTCCATGAGACCACGGGATCATACTTGCTTCGCTCATGTTGATGCCCTTCAACCCAAATTGAGTTGTCAAATGCCCATCACCAAATTCTTCTCTTGGCATTGTTAACGCTCAAACTAGCAAGGTCGGTTCAACCAAGCTTGCTAAATGGTAAGCATTATTAGGAATACAACCACTGTCACTTCAACATATTCCTCTCACTTTAAGCTAATTCCTATGAAACACCAAGGGAGGTATCCCTACAAACATAGGCTCACCCGAAATATAAGTAGACCAGTGCCAAGTATATGGAAGAAGTAGGAGTTAATTTAATAACAAAATCTGATCTGTTTAAAGATGTAACAATAGAACTATATTGTAGACCAACAAAGAAAATACTCAATGGATCAATGAAATAAGCTTGGAAGTACCACAAATTGAGTATTGAGACTTCTTGCCACAATAGGGAATGATTTGGAACTGTTATACCTTATTTATGTGGTTGTAAGAAGGAGATATGCTTGTTGTTCAAACCTGTACTTCTGCAATTTTAAAGATTGCACCATCACATCAAGAAAAATGCCACTTCAAGGACCTAAAACTAGCTCTTAGTGGACCTGAAACTCAAGGAACTTAGTAGGAAATATTACTATGAATTATGAAAATTCTTTCTATTGAGCACAAGAATACCAAATTTGGATGAGTAGTTGAAAACATATTCAATCTGCAAGTTAACTACCCAGAAAATAGCAATGTTGCGAACATCGACATCGGGATAAAATCGGCAAGGGTCTGGAAAACCAAAAAATTGTAAAAATCTGAAAAATATCGGTAAAAAACGGCAAACATCGGCAAACTTAAGATACCATAAAAATATTTTTTTAAATCGGCAAACATCGGCTAGGCCAAAAAATCGTGATTTCGAGATAAAATTGGGATGTTATCGAGATGTTCGCAACATTAGACAATAGTTCATAATCGTGACGGTTGAATATTGACTTAGCCCAAAGAGGTGATCAAACCTGCAAATTGTTTGTGACAGTGAATATATGATCTAAAATAAATGAATAGTCAATAGAAAACCCCTTTAGATCAACTGTAAAGGATACAAGAGAGTTAAGCTTGAATTTCATGTTATCCCAAGGCAAGGGTTTGCCCCTAATTACTTTCAATTGTTGCAAATAATTTCCAGAACCTGTAATAAGCCTTGAAGCACTTGCAAACAATGTTAGCACAACAATATAGAGCAAAATAAAGGGGGTCTTTTAGCCTTTAAGGCTTTTAGGGCTTCCCAAAAATGCAATTTGTGTTGATTTATCTAATGAGTTAATCAATAAATTTCAATTAAACCATAAGTTAGTGAGGAAATTCACTATTGAGAGACTTTTTTGGATTTTTTGAAATATATCATTTTTAAGGGGGGTTTTTTTATATTTAATGTTAAATACAAATTTTAAAAAATTACAATAATTTTGAGAAATAATTTTGTTAAGAGATTTGATTGTAAATTGTTGGAATAAGGATAGATCGCTTTTCCACAAGAGTCAAGGACAAAGAATATGCCCATTGTTATATTTGCTATCACAATGCTTGAGGTTTTGATTACTAGGTGGAACACCAAGGATACGACCCTAGAGACTAGCTTGAAAACATGACAAGAAATGGAAGCAAAATCCTACAAGGAGGGCTTCCTATGGAATGAATCCTCCAACCAAAAAAAAACAATTATAGAAGATAAGGTTATTTACCCTAAATGGGAGCATGCAACGTGTCTCAAATGAGAACAACATTTCCTTTGTGTGAATTAAGAGAATGATGTGAAATAAACCCTAGACCTTCCTCTTCCAAGCCTCCTTGGATCGATTTCCTTAGCCTAGTTGTAACTTTGAGCTACTCTACAAATTGCCTTTGAATATTTTTTTATCAATCAAGCAAGAGAAGAAAATTCACTTGTAAACCCTTTTGTCTCATGAAAAAATTCACGTTGTATTATATATATCAAGAAGTTCACAATGATTTGCCAAGGAGGAGAAGGCCTATATTTATAGATGAGGTTTTTAAAAAATTCCTCATGGGTATCCCACAAAATAAGTGACTTGAAATCACAAAAGCTTGGAGGCTAAGTCAAATTTAATTTTTTGAAAATTACAATGAGTAAAACCCCAATAGAGTCAAAAACACTACATCGATGTGGCCAAAAGGGGTCATTTCGGCCCTGTTACTACTCAAACTAGCAGGGGACCTAAAGGGAAAATACTAGGCCAAGGGCAACAAAGAGGGAAACTTAGCCCACTGTCACCTCAGCCAAGGCTCCCTTCTATTTATGGACTTTCACCAATGGGAGGAGACCCGGTGTATTATGGAGTCACCGATGAAGGATAAATCAATGAAATGATGTGGAGTGACCCAAACAATCCCCTTCCCGAAAGAGTTAGAAGGATAAGGCTTACTTGCCTTTTAAGCAAAGTGCAATGTCATCTAGGGAAAGGAAAGGAGGATTTAAGGGTTCGGTTGATGGGATATCATTTCTTAAGGAACTTCCCAATCCCTAAAATCCTTATTGTAATTGGTATCTTAGATGGTTCTTAAAGAATTGTCTTTTCAAAGGAACAGGACCACATAGGACCAAGTGGACCTGGTCTAGGATAGGGGGATTGAGTATAGCAACCAGTGATGTTCTTATCCTAGACAAGGTGGGGAAAGGATCAAAGAAATAATTTTCAATTGAAGGCGTTGATTTGATCCTATGAGGAACTACCCTTGGTGATGCTAAGGCAAAGTTTGATCCTGGAGCCAAGGCTTGGCTTTTCTCCCAATTCAACCGTCGGAAAGGCTTCAAAATTGGAAGAGGGCTTGAGGAAACACTAGCGCATGAGACCCTAGAAGATCGAACATTTTGGAGGGATAACTTGTCGGGAAATTGATGCCCTAGGTACCCCAACTTGGCTAGACCTGGAAGAAGATGCAAGAATGTGATTTTTGGTGACCACCTTTTGGTAGATTAGTGCCTTAGTCTTTGGGAGAATGGAGTCTATGATGCATATGAGTAGGATTTCTTGATTCCCGGTCAAGGAGGCCTCAAGATCATTTTGCTAGCCTTCTAGGTCAAGGAAAAGCAATCTTGCAGCTTTTATACTTCGATGTGCAAAAGAAGTGGTTTATCAAGGTCAAATTCTTTGATAGAATTACCCCTAGGAGATTTCATTCATATTACATGGCCCATACATTGTGAGATGCTATAATAGAGACAAAATTCCATAATTTTAAGCAATAAATGCATGCAGAAATTAGCCCTAGAACAACGAAAATCCCAATCCAATGTATATGACAAAGTAAAACAAGAATAGAATTAAAAGCATGGACTTACATGTAACATAATATATCTAACCATTCACAATTGACAAGAGAGAAGCTCTAAGAGAAGATAGACCAATATCCACACATCAAAATTCATCCATAAAGCTCAAATTCATCCTCTAGAAAAAGTGCGAAATTCTCAGGAGAGAAAAAAGATCCAATCCAAATTGATGATGTGAAAATGAGCTCATCTCACTTGTATTTATACACAACTTAGGAGTTTGAATTAGGCTCCTTAGCCGACATAAGCCCCAAAAATAAAATAATGTTTTAATAATTCAATTTTTGGCAACAAGCCCACCAAACTAGCTCATAAATGAAAAAGTAAGCCTCCCAAGAGGTCAAATAATAATTTATGCATGTCATAGGGCCCTCTAAGAGGCCTAATGAGGTCTGTGGGTTCCACAATGAAGAATAGGACCCTCAAAAGCAGTGGACAAGGGGTTGGGCCCTTGTAATAACTTATGTTGCTCCAAATGACATGTGGGGGCACACAAGTGTCATCATGGGTCTCCAAACAAATCGAAGATGCATGTAGGTTGTCTGCAAGGGCTACGATGATGGTGTAGGTGATGCCACATCATCGTGCAAGTCCTGGATCATCTGCCAAGTGTATGGTGTAAATCTGGGGCCAACTGGTCATGATGGATCAGGTGCATCCTCCTTGTCCAATAAGTGAACCACGAGCAATATTTGAATGGTTGTGGGGATCCATGGAGTGATGTATGCTGTTGTGGAAGCCTATGGATCTCAATGCACACCCTACAAGTGCCAATGTAACCCTCTAAAGGATTAGGACCCCGTATAGGGAGACCGAACCGAAAATGGAGACCATCTGCAATCCTGCATAAGATCCAATGTGTCCCCTAGCCTTCCAGTACAACAAGCCATTAGAGAAATCAAATAAATGAGCTTACCAAATCATGGACCACAAGTGGGGACTTCATAATGGCCTGCCCTTCCATAATGGGCTTCGGGATGTGCCAATGTCCCCTAAACTCCAAATGTGGTTAACCAATAATCCTATTAGGTGGTGTATACTTCTAAAAGAGATACTATAGTTAAGGTACATCCTTCAAAATATGGCAACATGTAACAAATAGGTGAATGAAGTAGGGGATGTGAAGGGGTAGCCCTGGGTCATATGCTAGGGTACAAGTGTAGCTAATAAGAGGGAAGCCACACTTGGATTTATAATGTATAGGAGGGAGCAATCGTGGTAAATGAGGTGCTCCATCCTTGATATTTCCACTCTTCTTTATATGCCTTTTGCCTTTTTATGATTTTCTTTGATTAACTGCTCGAGGCTCAAGGGGTAAGAGCATGATGTATAAGATATAGCAATGAATACCCCATTTTAAGTTGGGGCTATTCATTTCCCACCAGGGGTTGGGACAATTATGGGTTCCTATATGATGAAGGAGGTTCATAGAACTTGTAAGAACCAAGGTCATGGCCATGATGATGAGGTAGAGCTCATGTATTGGCTTTTGCCCACGTGCTAAATGTGTTTGTCCCGGCCATCTTTTGCATTTTGTGATACATTTTCCTATTGAATGTAGCCATATATGCTTTTTATCTTTCTTTTTTAGTTGTATCAACCTCTGGGCTTCATTCCAGGCCATGACCCAAGGTGTGGGCAAGGGGAAGGGGCATGCTAACCCTATGTGGACCCAATGGAGGAATGTGGTCCCAAGCAGGAGAAATGATGAATGGGATAATAATGAATGGAAAGAGGGTAATATAAGCAGATAAGGGAGTGGGACCACACAACCAAAATTGGGGTTTCCCATGAAATACCATCCCTAGAGCCAAATGATCATTAAAAGAGATCCCACGGGACTAGAATCCAAGGTTAATACCTAAAAGGGGTCTAGGGGACAAGAGCACAGACCTAGCCCATTCTTTCTGCCGAATCCCCCCATTAATCCATGCCCAGAAGTGTCCATGATAAGCAAACTACAATACTCAATTTCCAAATGACAAGGCATACCGTTAGGTTCGGGAGGCCCACCTTCAAACATACGATCATGGAAAATGGCCAAGGGACCACATGGTTGGCTCATGTGGCAGAGAAATGGCACAATGAGGTAGTTGGTAGCTGCAAGGGGTTGTTGGCTACCAGCTAAGGACCATCTTGGAGAAAAATTTATCCTAGGGATATCACCCACAAAATGGTGGCTAACAGGCCCTAGAATACAAAACGTTCCACTTGTGATTACATGGCAATATCAAATTTGTCTTCATCATTTGGTGCTCCAACGACTTGATTTGACCATGTAGAAGGATTAAACAAGTAGAAAAAAGGTGGACGAGTCCTCAAAAAATAGCTCAAATAAAGGTTCAAATAATGCTTATTATCCTTCAAGGTATTCCTTAAATGAAGGCTCACGCTTATACTATAAGTCAAGGCACTTTCATGAGGTATGAGAATGACTTTCCAGGCTCAAAAATTGGTCATAGAATCAGCAATAAATAAAGTGACGTTGAACATAGAAGAAATAATTTTGCCTTGAGGGTGCAACATTCCCTTGGATTGTCTCTTGATTTGGCCTAAAATAATTTTGGGAATGATTGGAACCTTGAACGACCTCCTTGACCTTGCCTATTTTCTTTGAATGATGGTTTGATCTCTCCCCAACGCTAATGGTAAGCTGATTTGGTGTAGAGTACTTGAAAATTAGCTTGAATTTGACTTGAAAACACTTGAAATAACCCTTCAGCACTCTCCTTCATCAATAAGTCTCCTTACGCTTGCTTGACAAAGACTCAATCTTGCTCAATGAGGGCTTGGCCTCCTTCCTTGGTCCTTAATCTTCCCAACAACTCTCTTACTAGAGAGAAAATGCTTTTCTTTGACCTTTCAATTAACATTACTTTGCTTGATTTAGCCCTTGGGGGCTTGCTTCTTCATTTCTTCCTTCAAAATATTACATGTCAATGCTTCTTTTGCCTGCTTGGAGGGCTCCCTTCCTTCTCTTGGAATGCTAGAGGCTATGTTGATTTGGCACATTTTGACCTCTTCGTTGACTGATTTTGAGTGAAACTTGGATGATTAGCCCTTGGGGTCTTCAATTTCCACCATAAGACTTCAACATTCTGACTTTTTCCTTTATATTTTTCCTTTACTCCATCCAACAATCCAAAAGATAATGATGTCATGCCCCATGTGTGGTACAAATGCTTAGAAGAACTTGATTTGATGTCACTTTGATTGAGCGTTGAGCTGATTTGGCTTGGAGATGACACTTGCTTGTCCTTTCTTCGTCCACCTCATCATTAGTCTCCAAACATGGTTTCTTGTAATTCTACATGGAAAGGCCTCTTGCCCCAAAACTGGGTCCACTATTGTAACTACAGATCTGTGAGGGCGTTATCACTGCTTCAAAAGACAAGTGGTTCATCTTGGCATAAGCAATCAAATGGACACACTCTTAACCTCAAAAGACATATTATGATGCCTCGGGAGACACAAATGCATTGGGTTTTGTGTAATGTCCCCAATTAAATTAATTTTGCTACGATGAATTCCCTTTTTCAATTGGGTGCTAGGAAATATTTTAGCATGTAAACTTAAGAAAAGTTGGTGGAGGGAGTCCCCACTTAATTTTTGGAGAGATGGGGGCCACCAACATTAGAGAAGAGGAAATATTAAATTGGTAGTAGGATGTGGGGCCACCCATAAAGGGGAATTCGAACCCCTTAGGAAAATTGAGCTAGGGAGAAATAGGTCGAATTGGTGGGACCCACAAGGAGAGAAAAGGGGTAGCCAAGATAAATAGAAGGAGGCATCACTTTGGGGGATTTTGACAAATTGAATTTCTGATTTAGAGTACTCTTGAGTTGCTTAGCCAAGACTACCAGTGTTGCTTAGCACAAGGATATTTCTAGGGGAAATTTCCTTGTGTTAAGCAGCACTGGTAGTCTTGGCTAAGCAACTCAACTCTTTCTTCGGTGGACTTAGAGTGCCACCCTAGGAGAGTATTTTAGAGCTTATTGGAGAGGATATTACGAGAGATTGTCGGTTATTTTCAGTCATACTTCAGCTAATTTGGACTTCCAAGAGGAAGTAGTGGCAAAAATCGATTTGCTTGGTTGAGGGGTCTTCAAGGGAAAATTCAGCTATAGAATTTAGAAGAAAGTTCCTTGAGATTCGACCAGATTTTGTGGAGAGTTTCAGGGCTGGAGGTTGTTCCTCCGATGAGAACCAAATTCAGCATTCCTATGGGCCTGCATAGTCTTTGTTGGGAAGAATTTTGTGGAGTTGTTGTTAACTTAATTGTGCAAGGTTGAGGAAGGGATTTCCCTCTTACCTTCCGAGAGAAATTTACAAAAAATTCTATAGTCATTTGAGGGTGGAAACAGGGCCACATTTGCAGCAGTAGCATGAGGGGGACACAGAAACAGTAGAGGAGGGCGTAGCACCAAATTTGGGTAATTCTGGGAGATCAAAATTAGCCCAAAACATTTATGCGTTTTGTTGGACTAGCATCAAGGAGTCTGCTCTTAATTTTTCATAATTTTTGGAGGAGTTTTGGTGCCCCAAAACAACAGAGTTATTTGGCAGCCAGTTGGGAGGAGTGAGCTTAAATTTGGGGTCTCGGGTGGTCAGTAAAATTTGCCCAAACCCTTTCTGGGTTTTTCTAGATTTGTGGAGGAGAGCCTAAGATTGATTTGGCAGAATTTTCTGAGCATTCTAAGGGGATCAAATAGGGGTTCTTTCTAGCCAGCAGTTGCAGAATTCCAAGGCCAATGTAGAACTTGAGGAGAAAACATTTTCTTATATCCGGGCAACATATTTTCTCACCCGAGGTTGTTTAACATGCTTTGGCAAGCCTAGGTGCACATATTCCATACACTTGTACTCTCCTCTTGATAATAAAATGACTTAGACTGTCGCAGTTCTGGTGTAAATTTTATGGGTGTTAATTGTTGTTTGAATTTTTTGTGTTGCATTGTGTACTCCTTAAATATCATTGTTAAAATTCCTATTTGGAACATTACAGTGGTATCACAGTATGATCTTGGCCATTTTTGGGGTAGCCAACAAGATCATGGAAGATTTGGGCATGAATACACTGTGATGGGTGAACCATAAACAAACCCAAGGCTCAAGGGAGAGTCAGTGGCATTGAGGGAAAAATTACCCTCGCCCACTTTAATGGCTTAGCTAGGAGTTTTGTTAGAAAATGGGTACAAGAACTGGACACAGCTAAACCCCATGAGGGAGGCAGATGTTATTAGACATGCCACTTTGCACCTGAATGGAGATGTTATGGAGTGGTGGTACCGAGGGTTGATCCCTTTGGGTCATGCTGCATGCACATATCACATCCTACACAAAGTTCATATAGAGGCTCATGGAAAAATTCGATCGAAAGAACACCAGACCCCCTTGAAGGGAGTGGACAGGACGAGGACAGCGAGAGGGTGAGACCAAGGGGCATTTTTGCTAGTGGAGACAAGGATTTAGAGGTCAGGAGCTTGACGAGGAGGTTGAGCATGAGGGCATACATGATGGTGACAGACACATCGATACACCTGGTGTGGCGCAAGAGTCACCATTGTTGGAGACCTC
The DNA here is from genome assembly GCA_000404065.3 of Pinus taeda. Lineage (NCBI taxonomy): Eukaryota > Viridiplantae > Streptophyta > Pinopsida > Pinales > Pinaceae > Pinus > Pinus taeda. The sequence continues at coordinate 192,354 of APFE030512361.1, forward strand.
TTTGGTAGCTTCAGCGAACACTTTGGTTGAGGGAGTAGAGCATACACTCAGAGGGCCATGTGAAATTTTTATCTATTGCAGTAACTGGAAATTATTCTTCTCACTGTAAATTTAATTATGCAGTATAATTGCTACAGCAAACAACGAATAGAATCATAATTGCAATTTTCACCATAAAAATAGTGCAAAAAATAAAATACTGAAAATTGAGAAATTCTAGCACACACAAATAATTTTGACACAGTTATTTTTGGACAATTGTCCCCCAAAAAACCCAACGCAGGAGAATCAGCACAACAGATGAGGGTTTTAATATTATTCTTCAACAGCAATTCTAAGTACAATAATTTAGATGCTCAACTGGCAGTCTAATCTGAGGAAAATACTAGCAAAATTATTGTGAGAATTTTCTCTCATCCCACAGCTAATTTCTGCCTCCAAAATTACCTCCCTAGCCTTTGCGCTCTGTGCAATGCTTACACAGGCCCAGTGGGGATTTCAGCCTTCCTTCCTTTGCCTCTTCCTAGAACTGGAAAACTTCCTCCTGGAATGTTGCTACCTTCTTTCCTCTTCCACCTGCTATTCACCCTATGGTTCTATCTTCTCTGTGAATTACTGCCACTAAGAAAATCAAACTGCCTGGGCAACTGAGTATCTGCACTGGTGTATTCTCCATCACCACATCGATCTCCTCTTATAATCCATTGTTGGAGCACCAACGACCAAGAATAAAACTTAATCAATTGCTAAGGTCATCTTTGGATCGATCTGTGTGAGTTTCTAAATGATTCTCACTTTATCTCAATTAATATTGATTAATTAACCATATTCCCTAAGTTTAGACTTAGGAAAGATTTAAAAAACGGTTAATAATCTAATTGAGACACTTCTAGGAGGAATTTTCAAAAACGATTTATGGGTTTTGGAGATCTCATGTATTCTACCCTCTCCACCAAATTTTGTGGCTAGAACACATCCTATGCTACAAAAAATAACACTCCCTCTTAGAAAGTAATGTGTTCTAGTGTTGCACTCCCTGCCACAACACCCTATCTCCGCGTCATCCCTTGTCACCTAAGTAACCGGATTCGTTATATAGGGGCCACGTGTCCAAATCTAGCGTGTCGGACACAATTCGCCCAAAAAACGTGTCCAAAAAACATGACACGTCGAATCCTTTCAGGACACGTCGAATCCCAAGCGTGTCTCGAAATTCTCCAACGTGTCCCAATTTTTGACAGCGTGTCATGCTTTCGAGGATTCGTTTGACGGAAAAGTGACTCCCGCGGGTTAGAAAAGGCCGCATTTGCTCATTACAGCCACGCTGTTTATAAAGTATTACTGTGACTGTTGTTTCTAATATACTGATTAACTTCCAAGTTGCAACTGTCAAGGCTTGGGATTCATATTTACACTGTGGCACCGTTTCATTTGCTGCAACAAGTGATTGGCGACTCAATGCGCGAAGGTGTTGGCCATGTTCACATTGCCATGAAGCTTGTCGCTCTGTTGGTCATGGTCATACTGCCAAGACACAGAGGTCGATTCTCTGCATCAAATTCCATTGGCATTGCAACATAACGCTACCTCCCCTGTAGACAATATCAAAACTAGACGACTGCTTATCGTCTATTGTCCCAGCAATAACCTGGAATTCGAATTCACCATTCGACAGACAATTCGACAAGCAGAAGGAGGGGGTAAAGGGAAGCCAAATTCTTCGTCTATCCATTGACAACTTGTCATGCAAGTACCATGCAACTGACGGTTATTTATAATTTCTAATGTTTTGATCTTATAAAATATTTATTGTTACTACAAATTATATTAAAAACCATGCTCCACCGTCATTTATAATTTTAATTTTTTTATCTCATCAATCAACTACTTATTATTAATATAATTTTTATCATATATAGTAGAATATCAGTTAATAAATCCATATTAAATATTAATAGTTTTATTTTTGTATAGTTATAAATTAATATGACAAAGGTTAATATATACATTATTAATAATAAATGTTATATATATATATATATATATATATATATATATATATATATTATATATATATATATATATAATAACACTAAAATTAAGAAACATAATAAAGATTAGTAATGTATTATATAATTATGTTTTATTAATTTAGTGTTAATATATATATATATAATTATATAATATAGATAAATGGTAATTGTATATATTTCTATTTCTATTTGCCATTGGCATTGCACCAGCACTACCTATGTAACACATTTTGATTTGATGACTTAATGAGAAAACTACAGTTGTCAGTGTGTTTATCTTACTATCTTGTAGTTGTAAGTTGTCTTTCAGTTATGAATTATGAATCATGATTTATGTGACCAGTACCACTGACATGTACTTGAATTTTGTATGTACTATGCATGCTATAGATGAAGATCTATGTTTGAAATGAATAAATTTGTATCATTAATTAAAATTTGTGTAAGAGATATCTAATTTTTAATATATATATATATAACGAATCCTATGTGTCCTGTTCCGGGGGGTCAACATGTCCGAATCCGACACTACGAATCCCGAATCCCCGTGTCAGGTGACTTAGCCTATCACACTGCTGATGTCTGGCCATACTGCCCACCAACCACTGCGCAACTCTGATATACGTTGCATTTGTGTTGCTACTAACGCTACCATACTGTTGCCAACACTGCATCTGCAATGCAATTCCCTCTCATTTGTTGTTGCTGGAGCTGAGAATCATCCAAGGTAATCTACTTCTACTACTGAAATGGGTTCTCCACCATACCCATTTGTTCTTGGAAATAGGCAAACTTAGCTCTGGTACCTGCACTTTTGTGGGAACATATTGTAGCTAGATTGCTCCATGTTGTACACAATCTCTAATGAAATGACATCGAATATCTATGTGTTTCGACCTGTCATGAAACATTGGATTCTTAGAGAGATTTATGCAACTCTGATTATCACAGTAGACACTGGTAACCATCACCCTCTGCCTGAACAAGTTCACTAGCAGGTTCCGAAGCCATATAGTTTCGCACATAGTTGTGCTTGCTGCCATGTACTCTGCTTATGCAAAGCTTAGTGCTACTGACCACTGCTTCCTGCTACACCAAGAAACCATCCCTGATCCAACACTGAAGCAGTACCTAGAGGTACTTTTCCGTCCACTAGACTTCTTGCCCAATCTGCATTTATGAATCCACATAATTTGACATCATCTCCTCGAGTATATCTCAACCCATACTCGATTATGCCACACAAATACCTCAAAATGTGCCTCGCTGCTGCCCAATTTAATTTTTTCGGCTCTACCATGAACTAACTAAGGGTATTGACTGAGAAGAAAATATTTCGCCTAGTCTCGACTAGATACATGAGAGATCCAATAAGTTGTCTATACAAGGTGGGGTCAACATCCTTGTCATCTGATGCATCTATCTTCTTCCAGTTTGTGATCATGAGCATAGACATGAGTCTGCAATCTTGCATTCTGAATCCCTTCAAAATATCTGTAGCGTATCTTCCTTGCCCAAGGAAGATCTCCCATCCTTCTGCCACACTTCCAATCCTAGGAAATAGTGCATCAACCCCAAATCCTTCATGTCGAACACTGTTGCCAGATTTCTCTTGCAGTCCTCTATGACCCCTGATGATCATGTCAAAAAGAGATCATCCACATACAAAACTAGGATGAGCGGCTCACCCTCTACCATCAAATAGTAAAGGTTGGGATCTGCATCACTCTTGATGAATCCCATCTGCTGCAAGTAGTTGTCAATCCTACCATAACATGCCCTGGGAGCCTGCTTGTGTCCGTATAGAGCTTTCTTCAGTCTACACAAGAGCGTGCCTCTCATGGGTCTCGAAGCCCTCTGGTTGGTCTATGTACACTTCTTCCTTTGTCACCCTCTTCAAGAAGGTTGTCTTGACGTCCATTTGTTGAATCTGCCATCCCATCCGAGTGGCTAGGGATATAACTAACCGAATAGAAGTTTATCTAGCAACTTGGGTGAAGGTCTCCTCATAATCTATCCCTTCATTCTATGCATACCCCTTTGCCACAAACCTAGCCTTGTATTTTTCCACACTGTCATCTGCAGCATATTTGATTTTGTAGATCCATCTGGAACCTACAACTGATCTGTCCTCCGGCCTTGGCACTACCTCCCAAACATCATTCATCACGATAGAGTTATACTCTTCTACCATGTCATCTACCCATACTTGATGTTGTGTAGCCTCCTGAAAGCTGGAACGTGTTGCAACCTGAGCCATCAATGCTTAGTACCTGTTAGCCTTCAGGCTGTCTGCATTGCTTCAACCAGCTCCTCCTCATCCTGTCTCTGTTGTTCCATATGCTAAGAACTCCCCGAATTTCCTGCACCTGAGGAAATATTGGTGTTGGTCATAGTACTCGATCCTTGTGACTGTCCTCCTGCCTATCCCACTAGATGTCCCTATGGCTTCCCCTACTACTGGACCAAAGCAGCTTCTGCTGACTGATTCTGATCACCTTCAAGCATTTTATGGGATCTCCTGAAAGCTCAAACCTCCATGAACTTCATGTCTCGCCTTACTATAATATTCCTATTACTAGGAGTGTAGATCATGTATGCCTTTGAGGTTTCGTTGTACCCAACGAATAACCCCTTCTCTGCAGTCTGATCCAGTTTGGTATGTTTCTCATCTAGCACATGGCAATAACCAACGCTACCAAAAATTCTGAAGTGACTAACTTTTGGCTTCTTCCCTGTGAACACTCCTTCTGACATTTTCTTCTCCAATGCTCTATGAGGAGTCCTATTCTGAATATATATTGTTTTGTTACATGCCTGTACATATAGAAATCTAGGTAAATCTTGGTCATATAACATAGCCTTTGCAACCCCAACAATGGTTTTGTTTTTCCACTCCACTACACCATTCCGTTGTGGATTATATGGAGTTGTCTATTCTCTCTTGATGCCTTCATTTGCATAGAAATTTGTGAAGTCTTTATCAATATATTCTCCACCATTATCTGAGCAAAGCACCTTAATCTCCTTCCCTGTCGCATTCTCCACGAGAGCTTTAAACTCTCTGAAACAATCGAAAACCTCACCTTTGGTCTTTAAGAAGTAGATCCAAGTTTTCCTGGAATGGTCACTAATGAAAGTGACGAAATATTCGGCACTGCTGAGAGCCCTAGTGGACGTTGGACATCAAATATCTAAATGAATGAGTCCTAACATACCACCAGCGCTGCTATCACTTCTTGGGAATGTCGCCTTAGTATAATTCCCAAGTACGCATCCTCTACACACATCATCATGTTTCATGCCAAGTTCTAGAACCCCTATTATTGTTTCTCTAAGCATCCTAAGTGCTCCATGGTGTAGATGTCCCATTCTCCTATGCCATAACTCATTCAGCTCATTCCCATTGCTATTGTCACTGCATATTAGTGCCATTGGAGAGTCAATTTGTAACCGGTACAATCTGTTACTACGAGCTCCAATTTGTTTTACCATTTTCCAGCTTGGGTGTTTGACATACACTTTCTTCCCTACGAAGTGAATATCATACCCCTTATCCTATAACTAGGATACTAAAATCAGGTTCATACCCAATCCTGGCACATGCAATACATTTGTAGCATTGGTTCTTGCTCCTGACTCCCTCTGAAAGTCTATGCTACCTCTCCCCACTGGAGTACATTGCGCCCGGTTTCCCATAGTAATCTGGAAGTATCTACTCCTCCTTGTAGCTAGAGAAATATTCTCTAACCCCTGTCATGTGAGTTGATGCTCCACTGTCTATATATCAAACGCCCTGTGAAGTTGATCCTGATAAGCAAGCAAATTCGTCCTTCAACCTAGAAGACAAATATGAAGTCTCCTGATTGTCAATTCCTTCCATGGTTATGCTGAAGAATTTATAGTGTATTATTCCTCTTTCCCCTGACACTAGTTATGCACTAGCAATCTGCTACAATACCTTTTGCGTCTCACTTAGAGATCTGCCCAACAAAATAATTGAGTTGCTCCCTCTACCTTTGGAATCACTCGAACTGGAAGAATCGAATTTTTTTGCCGCTTTTTTAGAAAAAATTAAACTTCTTCAAGCAACTCGGCCTCTTGGCAAAAAGACTACATTGCCCTTGGGAATTTCGGCCTGCTGCCCTTGCTGAGCAGCGAAATTCCTTTCCTTTGTTTTTGAGCTCTCCAACTGATCAATTGTGCTCTGATACCATGTGAAAATTGTATCCATTGCAGTAACTGGAAATTATCCTTCTAACTGTAAATTTAATTATGCAGTCTATTTTCTACGACAAACAACGAATAAAATCACAACTGCAATTTTCACCATAAAATACTGCGAAAAATAAATACTGAAAGCTGAGAAATTCTAGCACACACACAAGAATTTTGACACAGTTATTTTTGGACAATTGTCCCAAGAAAAACCCAATGCAGGGAAATCAGTGCAGCGAATGAGGGTTTTATTATTATTCTTCAACAACAATTCTGAGTACAATAATTTAGATGGTCAACTGGAAATCTAATCTGAGGAAAATATTGGCAAAATTATTGTGAGAATTTTCTCTCACCCCACAACTAATTTCTGCCTCCAAAATTACCTCCCTAGCCTCTGTGTTGAGCCTCATGCGTCACCCTTTGTGCAGTGCTTACGCGAGCTTATGGGGATTTCGGCCTTCCTTCCTTTGCCTCTTCCTAGAACTAGAAAACTTCCTCCCGGAATGTTGTTACCCTCCTCTTCCACCTGCTACTCAACCTTTGGCTCTTTTCTTCTCTGTTGAATTACTGCCACTGAGAAAATCGAACTGCCAGGGCAACTGAGTATCTGCGCTAGTGTATTCCCCATCACCACATCGATCTCCTCTTATAATCTGAAACTTAATCAATGGCTAGGATCATCTTTGGATCGATTCATGTGAGTTTCTAGATGATTCTCACCTTATCTCAATTAATATTGATTAATTAACCATATTCCATAAGTTTAGACTTAGGAAATATTTAAAAATGGTTAATAATCTAATTGAGACACTTCAAGGTGGAATTTCTAGAAACAATTTATGGGTTTTGGAGATCTCATTTATTCTAGCCTCTCCACCAAATTTCGTGGCTAGAACACATCTAATGCTACAAAAACTAACAAGCCATCTATTGATGAGATGCCGACAATTGATGAGGTACCCAGTGCTATGACCGAATTTATAGACGATGCTCGCCCACACAGTTTGATGAGGTGCTTGGAGGCATACCTTTCGTTGACGAGGTACCAGAAGAGACGGAGGGGTCCAGAGCGGTGACCGAGTTTACAGATGATAGTTGCCCTCAACAGTTTCATCAATTCTGGGTCAGCCTTCTAGCATTGAGAAATAAGGCCACGACAATGTGAGAGGCCATTTTGTAGCAGAACGAGGAGTTGGAGGGCATGAGAGTTGTTTGTGCTAAGTCAGCAACCAAACTGACTCGCGTTGGGGAATGATTGGGTTCATATTAGAGCAACGGGGTAGCCCTACTCAGACATACATAGATGAGGCCGGTAGCACTAGTAGGTTACCACTTCACATTGGAGAGGGAGAGGCAGAGTCACCTCGACAGATTTTATGTGTTGACAAGGATGGTGAGATGAGGCAACATGAGTTGCGCAGGGTGCAGCCTTTGCAGGATGGAGGGTTAGTTCCATGTATGGGAGTTCATGCTCTCGATCCTTGCCTTGGTATTGGATGGCGAGAGATTCTGAGTTGGTGCTCGATGGAGTGGGCTAGGCATATGGAGTTGGTCATAGGTCGGGGTGAGAGTCAGCAGGCACGTTCAGGCATCGGGGATACCGGGCGCCTAGGTTGGCATTGGGATCTAGGTGGGACTACCTACCACTTACCCAGTATGCAGATTGACTACAAATTGGTGGTATATTTGACCCAGCGATCGAGTGTACACATTCGTTAGGGGAGTCTCAGTCGGCACCAGTGGCCGGTCAGTGGGTGAGGGCAACTCCCTGGGTTGTTTTGGTATGATGGTTGTACATGGGATCACAGGATGGTCAACATACTCTAGTAGGAGTTTGTTGGAGGAGGTGGCATTGGAAAACCACCAGATAGTGCCTTTTTTCGGGCCAGCAACTCTTTGCAGTTTGTTGGGACTCAACGGTCATCGAGGAGCAACACAGTGGTGGCATTGCCACTGGTACATACGGGGATTCTCCTCTTGTGTCTCTCGGGGAGGATTTGGAGGTGAGGCCCATGCATCATAGGGTATGGTGATATGACAGCGAAGGAGGCGATACTACTAGGGTGCAAGTCGACGCGTACCATCTCAGTTTCAGATCCTGGAATTCAGTGGCGTGTAGGAGCATGTAGCGTTGAGTAGTGGATTGCAGTCGAGCATGTAGATGCATGGCAGTGTGTTGTGGTGCGTGAGTTTACACCATGGAATGAGAGGAGGCATACCATTGGATGAAGCTCACGCCATATGGATGGGAGTGTTGTTGAGCATCTGTGGACATCTTGCTCAGCAAAGTCAAGTCTTCGATGGGGTTATCAGCAGCACTAGGATAGAGAGAGGGGCATCCATGGGATTACCTTTTGGTGTCCATGCAAACTCTTGGTCACACCCGTGGGGACTTACATACCTAACGCTCTCCAACATGGCTTACAGTTGTTGAGTGTCGGGTTGCTACCCCATGATGCCCTCAGTATAGGCAACAGGACATGGGAGGCTCACCCTAGACAATTGGATGAGACACAGTGTTTCATGGGCAGGAGGGAGATGCTCCATTTGAGGCATTTGGTGGATGCACGAGCTGACGAATACCGGCTAAAGGATGGCTTGGTCTACTGTTGAGGGAGCATATGTTCCACCCCTGGGCTCACACTTGGGGAGGTGATCGCTAGGGCACTACACGATACACTTTTGGCGAGGCAGTCTAAGGCGCTACATATGCATGATAGATAGTGGATGGTAGACTTCGTCTACAGGAGGGTGTCCAGACTCCAAGCAGTGTTCAGGTGTATCATCAGGAGTAAGGATACCAGATTTTACTGTGCGGTCTAGCAAGAACAGGGAAGATTGGCATGCATGGGACAAATTCTTGATACTTGGGGTCCACCTATGGGATACATACAAGGGTCAAAGATGACGGTCAGATGGGTTCTAGCAGGTAGCAGTGCTATGCAATGGCAGCCCGTGAGGAGTGGGAGTTGTGAGCTCCCAGTATGGTTAGGGGATCTGGGGATCCAGTTGGCGAGTGGATCACTCCACTTCTCAATGGACATGGTTACGATGGAGGGTGATTTGATTATTTCCCAGGCTAACACATGGTGAGTCACTGAGACCTTCATCATATGGTGAGGGTGGTTGTTGCTCAGGATCGAGGTTAGCCGTGGAGTGGTGGACTTGAGCACTGTTGAGTTACCCTCACAGGTTGACCATAGCACTGATCATGATAGATATAGTGGTCGAGCATTACGGGAGAGGAGGATCTGGTACAAGCATGTTGAGCAGTCAGACATGACCGAGGTGTCATGATGTCAGCAAGATAGGTTCATTTTGCGACAGGCAGGAAATTCTGGCATAGCAGGGCTTTGCAGTTCAGCTACCCAGAGAGGTGAGTTGGTTCCTACAAGGGAAGGTCATCAAATCTTCCATTGGGTTTTAGTGACTCGTTGGAGGTGTGGGGCACTTCACCAATGTGGCAGGGTGATCAGCAGGAGGAGATCAGGGAATCCTAGGCAAACGAGGGTTCAACCCCACAGGGATTAGATTGTGTCTCTAGGGGTCTACTCGTAAAGTGCGTGAGAGAGACTATTCGGTAGAGCAATTTAACAAGGGAATGATCAGGATTTTATACTACCATGATGCTCTACTTAGTAGCAGTATGTAAAGGGCGTCTGGTGCCTATTCTCAGCTGGACAATGAGTGGAGCAAGGGATGTCTCACGCTGATCAGGATGTCTTGGGATCCTGGAAGGACAGGGCAGAGATCAAGGATGGCTGAGTGGTACATTTGGGACCCCGGTATTGTGTGCAAAGACTGTTGGTGTCAACTGATCGAGAGGGTGCTTGTTCAGGCATTGCTTGAGGACAAGCATTTTTTGGTGGGCAGGACCGTAACGTCTCCAATTAAAATAATTTTGCTAAGATGAATTCCCTTTTTTTCAATTGGGTATTGGGAAATATTTTGGGATGTAAACTTAGGAAAAGTGGGTGGAGGGAGTCCCCACTTAATTTTTGGAGAGATGGAGGCCACCAACATTAGAGAAAAGGAAAGATTAAATTGGTAGTGGGATGTGGGGCCACCCAAAAAGAGGAATTCGAACCCCTTATGAAAATTGAGCGAGGGAGAAGGAGGTCGAACTGGTGGGACCCAGAAGGAGAGAAAAGGGGCAGCCAAGATAAATAGGAGGAGGCATCATTTTGGGGGCTTTTGACAAATTCAATTTCTAATTTAGAGTACTCTTGAGTAGCTTAGCCAAGACTACCAATGTTGCTTAGCACAAGGAGATTTTCAGGTGGAAATCTCAACTCTTTTTTCTGTGGACTTAGAGGCCACCCTAGGAGAGAATTTTAGAGCTTATTGGAGAGGAGATTTTAGGAGATTGTGGGTTATTTCCAGTCATACTTCAGCCAGTTCAGACTTCCAAGAGGACATAGTGACAAAAATTGATTTGCTTCGTTGAGGGGTCTTCAAGGGAAAATTCAGCTGGAGAATTTAAGAGAAAATCCCTTGATATTGGACCACATTTTGTGGGGAGTTTCAGGGCTGGAGATTGCTGCTCCGGTGAGAACCAAATTTAGCATTCCTAGGGCCTATGCAGTGTTTATTGGGCAGAATTTCGTGGAGTTGTTGCTAGCTGAGTTGTGCAAGGTTGAGGAAGGGATTTCCCTCTTACCTTGTGAGAGTAATTTGCAGAAAATTCTACAGCCATTCGAGGGTGGAAACAGGGCCAAATTTGGAGCAGTAGCTTGAGGGGGACGCGGAACTAGTAGAGGAGGGTGTAGCACCAAATTTGGGTAATTTCGGGAGATCGGAATTAGCCCAAAACATTTATGGGCTTTGTTGGACTATCATCAAGGAGTCTGCTCCTAATTTGGCATAATTTTTTGAGTTTTCATGCCCCAAAACAGCAGAGTTATTTGGCAACCAGTTGGGAGGAGTGAGCTTAAATTTGGGGTCTCGGGTAGTTGGTAAAATTTGCCCAAACCCTTTTTGGATTTTCATGGATTTCTGTCGAAGAGCCTAAGATTAATTTGGCAAGATTTTCTGAGCATTCTAGGGGGTTCAAACAGGGGTTCTTTCCAGCGAGCAGTTCTAGAATTCCAAGGCCAGCACAGAACTTGAGGAGAAAACATTTTCTTACGACCGCGCAACATATTTTCTCACTTGGGATTGGTTAGCTTGCTTTGGCAAGCCCAGGTGCACATATTCCATATACTTGTACTCTCTTCTTGATAATAAAATGGCTTAGTTTGGCACAATTCTAGTGTAAATTTTATGGGTGTTAGTTGTTGTTTGAATTTTCTGTGTTGCATTGTGTACTTGCTTAAATATCACTGTTAAAATTCCAATTTGGAACATTACAAACTGTGAGACTATCAGAATGCAGAGTCAAGGCCAAAGGGGAGTGCAAAATACATAAAGACACATGGCACATGTGGGGTAGGAGGGTGCATCGGGATCAGAAGGTATATTGTTAAGAAAAATACATATGGCGATCACCCTTACAAGGCTTTATCATGCAAGTGCTCCCTTAAACCATGAGTCCTAGTAGTGTCCCATCCATGATGCCTGCAACACAATCCCAGGGTATACGAATACCCATCAAGGCAGGGAGTTACCGCCCATTGGGGCGGAGTCAGTGGTGCCACAAAGGTAAACATACCATGAAATAAACAAAACCGGGAGTAGCCATGGCTGTCCACACCAACAGGGATCGAAGAGTCACTTTCACAAAATAACACACACCCACATGCCTTTACAGGGCTATAAGGCACATCTTTGGGCTCATATGGCATGACCAAAAAGTTCTGGGTACCCCTTCTAAAAGAAGGGTAACATGCCTCTATGTTAGGAGAGTTTCGAAGGACCGCTATTAGGTTCCTCCTAGGTTCACCCAAACAAGCCCCCTCATACATTGGGCACTCTTTAGAGGACATCATTGGGCATTGCATCAGCTCCATCACAACGATTGAGGTCCTCCGTTACTTCTACTATGATTTTGTCCCTAGTATTGAGTAGTGCTTCCTCTCTTTCTAGGATCTACCTTTTTGGTTCACCCTTTATCATGTCTTTCTTTCCTGGAATAGCACCCTCATTTGTATCCTGTTTTCTTTTAACATATAGGAGTGCCCTTATCTTGATGTTAACTGGCTGATGTATGTAGTCACATTGACCTACTATTCGGTCATGTGTGATCACTAATAAAATCATCTTAATCTTATGTTATTAAGTACGGAGAAGAAAGTGTGGCATAGACATTAATTATGAGTTGTTAAAGCCTCGTAATAATGTAATTTGTGCACATTGGAGATTGTATTTTTAACACTCATCTTCAGAATTATCTTTATCATTAATGCCCAATTATGGCACCACCTTGTGTAATCCTAAGGTAGTCTGCATTGCTTGCACAGTTGTGAATCTGTGCTCTCTTGCTCTCTCTCAACCTTCCTTTGCTGTCCGCTTGTATAAGGGTTTCTCTTGATGAACAAAGTAAAAGTTTCCTAGCAGAATCTAGATATTGCACGTAAAACAAATGGAACTAGACAAACTCCAGTACATTATCATTAGAAGGACAAACTGCATACAATAGAACTGCTCAAAAGTGAACAATTTACAAATAAAATAAATCAGTTACATGATATTTTTAGCTAGGTCATATCAAATTTCAGAAGTGGTAACCTCGTACAAAAATCTCATTGAATCATGAAGATATCTGTCAATTTTTAAATAGGCAAAACCTCCATGAGCTTCAGTACAGCTCAATAAGTACTTGTGACTGGATGGAAAAGTTTCTAGTGCAATATCAAAGTGTAATAAATCAATATTTTGTAGATAAGTCTTAAATTTTTCTGCCATCCACAAAAATTGGAGAATTGGGCTTGTATGACTATTTATATTGTTTAACGTCTATATGGGGAATGATCACATCGTGGACTATGCACTTAAAGGTGGAATAGTAAGACTCTCTCTGGTAAATCAAGAGGTGGGGATATATGCATAGTGGGGAATGATCACATTGTGGACTGTGGACCTAAAGATGGAACAGTAAGCTTCTATCTGGTAAATCAAGAGGTGGGAATATGGATAGTACTAGTTATTTGTGCATGTTCAACATTCTGCTGTTATTTACAAATTAAAACCAAAATGGGGTATAATTTTAGAGCTGTAAGGTAAAAAGGGATGACCTGATTTCAGTGGAAAACTTCGCAGCAGAAACACAACATAGCAGTAAATTACAGGTGCAAAAAACTACAATGCACCCTTATGGTTTGATTAAGCACAGAGTCCATATTGCTCAAATGTTAGTGTGCTTAATTCTTGGCCCATGCTTGCAAATGGGTTGTCCACTATAAATTAGTCACAATGAGCCCAAACACTGCCTGGGCGTCTATCAGATACATTCTCCCCAAACATTATTTTAGGCATCCTTCCTGTGCTGAATGAATGAGTCTACCAAAAGTTGCAGATCCAAAATGGAAGGGTACATGAAGTAGAGAAATTTGACAAGAGGAGCAGTCCTTAATTCAGAAATCATCCCTATTTTACTTATTTTCTTCAACCCTCAACTGAAAGTGATACGATGAACAAAAGTTTTAGATATAAATAAGAAAAGGTGCAAGTAAAGGTATTAATATTGAAGAGGCTGCAAGTTTCTTGGTTCCTGAGAAACTAGTCATTAAAAAACGTTTTCAAGAACTATGTTGAGATGAAAGTAATATAAGCTTTATACATTAAAATTAGACAGAAGGTAAAAAATGTCAAGGGTAATTGGCATTCATTTAATCATCACTGAAATGGGAGGATAATCTATGTCAACCTCGTTCAGGAATCAATGAAATCACTTTTCCAAATATACTACCAGTGGACTCCTAAGCAAAATCTATCATCTTTGTCAAAACATGAAGTCAATCAAGTTCAATCTCACCTCTATTTTCAAAGTAGAGCAACTTCATACGCAAATTCTCTCCTGCAAGCGCGAGAGAAAGAGACGCGTCTCCCAAAAGTGGCTCCCTTGTCTCTGCCTGTTCAAGAATTTCAATGCATAGCCTGTCCTTCGGAGTTTCCTTGCCTGCTTCTGTTATGCTATTGTAATCAACAGCTTTAGTAAGTCTTCTTGAGATTTGAAGTGCATTCCGTCCATCGGCTGTTACATCTAAAGGATTAGCTCCTTTTGTTAAAAGTGCCACAGTTATGACAGGCTCTTTGCGCATTGCTGCTATGTGAAGCACTGAGTAGCCTCTACTGTTCCTAAGATTGACATCTGAGTTTCCAAGTTCCAACAACTCTGTTGTAGTCTTTGAATCACAATATGATGCTGCATAATGCAGGGCATAAGCATCATCCAGAGTAACATGGCCCTCATTCAATAGCATTTTCACCAGCTCAATATCATCAGAATCAAGTGCTCCCTGTATTCTTCTGACATTTATGTCATGTGTAGTGTTCTTACCTTGTCTTTCCAAAACAAACTTTGACCGAAAGTCAAAAATTTGATTGGCTAACTCGAGAGGAAGCTCTTTCTCAATAGTTATAGATTCAAGATTGGACCTGGCCACTATCTCAATGCACTTGGTCAACAATGGATCATTTCTAGTGTGGCATGTGTTTGCAACTGCAAGAATTGTGATTACATCCTCTATATACGCATCTTCCACAATATCTACAAGATGTCGCTGCACCACATAGAGTCAAGGTCAGCCTGTCCTAAGTTGTAAGATATATGCAAAACATTAAAAGTTTATTCTGCGACTTCAGAATCAAGAAAGGACCAAAGTTTTAAAGTCTAAGATTAAAATAGGACCACAAATTAGACCTTTATCACATGATTCCACTGTTTCCTATCATTAATAAAAGAAAATTTGGCAGTACATGTTTATATAAAAATGATGTTTCAGGCAGATAAACTGTGCCTCAACTTTCTTTCATGATTGATCTTCACAATGCACATAGCAGAAAAGAATAAGAAACACAACTACATTAAAAGACAACTACTGTACACTGGAGATATAAGAAGCTCAGTAGGGCATCAGAATAAAACATGCAAATGTGTAAAAATAAGCAGAAATATTTGCAGACTTTCCCAAGAAATAGAGTAGAAGGGCTGACATTTGATTTGTTGAAGGAGACCTTAAGAAAAGGAAATGTTATATTATCACATAAAAATGTTTTATCGTGGTTTTGTGTTCCCTGTGATGCAAGGTGACACAATTTTTCTTTCTATTACCTTGATCGAATTTGTGATTAAGTGAATTCCATCCAACGTTAGGGAGGATATAACACTTATATGAATGCATTTTTTGCTCATGTTGAATCATGTGCCTCATCTGTCATTTCCAATGATCCAAACCCGGATGCCCAAAAGATAACCCCAAACTGGAGAGAGTTCAGAGTTATAAAACAATTATGAATATGCAGAAAACTAGTTAAGTTATCAATTCGAATTTCACATACATATTCACAATTGGAAAAATGATATAACATAAGAAAGTTCATCCATTAACCATAGTAATGGGGAAATACATAACAGTACAAACAACAATGAAAGATTGAGAAATCCCTTATTCCAGAGTTCTGATAATAACTGTGAAGCAAATTCCTGTACTCTAGATGACTAAAATATCTAAGAAACAAATGCATTTATACACTTATGCAACAGCACCAAGACTCGGTTGCATAAACAGTAAGATTTCCATTACAGTCTTGAGTGACTTGAGATTCTTGTGACTGTTGATATTTTTGGTTGTGGGTCTGCATGGGGAATGCTAAATGTCACATGCATGAGGTTGCTAAGGTGTGTACGCACATGTCACTGGAAGGTGTGCATGCAGGCTGTTGAAATGTGCACATGCATGTCACTGAGAGGTGCATGAAGAGTGCTGAAATATGCATGCACATTCTAGAACTAGGCACACACAAGAGGAACTTCATACGCAAACTGTTATAGAGATTTTATTGTCAGCTTGGAGCATTGCTTCTTGACCCCACCTATCGAGAGTGACAAAAGACCACTAGGGATGCTACCTCTTGGATCTTGTAGGGGGAGGGACATTGTGCACCCTATTGCCTCAAAATCTGGCATGTCTTATGAGGGGAGCTCACAAGACAAACTAGACCAAGGGGCAACAATATGAGGTGTAGCCCACTGTCACCATAGGCACTACCTCCTACTCTTTTGTGGACTTTCACCACTAGGGAGGCTTCCTTTTAGTAGGTCACCTAAAGGATTTATCAAGTTCAAGGGGTAAGCTAACAAAAAAAGCTTAAGGAGGACAACTCTACCTAAGACAAGGCCTAGCAAGCATGATGGGGCAATTTGCATCATGCAATATGCCTAATTAGGGCACAATGTGATCTAGGGCTTGAGAAATAGCAAGGTAAAAAGATCAACCTAAGGTCACAAGGCCAAGAAAAGGCTTCCAAACAATGTATACCTCCAAGTTATGGAGTAAGAAGACATCAATAAGCCCCAAGTTGAAGCGTAGGGAAAGCTAGGGCTCCTTAAGGGCAAAATCTACCTAGGGCATAAGACTTTGAGGCACTAGCCACTAAAAGGAGTTGATTTTGAGGCAACCACCTTTGGGACAAGTGTTGAATCCTCCCAAAGGCCAATGACTTCAACCCTAGTTGAGATTTGTGTCGTAACCCTAGTTAGAGGCTTATCCTTGAGGGGTCGAAATCAAATTTTAGAGGAGAAAAAGAGATTTTGATGTAAGTCTTATGGATGACCAACAAAGTGACCAAGGCCAATGCCTTGTCCTTCGGTGATGGAGTCTATGGAAATGTAAAATTTGCTAGAACTTGGCAAGGAGTAAGGAGATAATGAAACCGTAGATTTCAAAACCCTAGTTATCACTTTTGTGAAGAAGTTGTTACTCCTGTCGCCTACACCTACCTATAAGTCAGTGAGAAAAGCCTTCAACCCCACAAGGTGTGGTTGGTGGCAAGGAATTAAGATAAGGGACTATCACACTAAATCCCTACTCTCTCTGTTTAAGCTATCTCTTAGGTTAGCTATGGGGGTTGGTTGCTAAATGGAAAACTAAGAAATGTGAGGTTCTAGGAGAGGTGTTAAAGTGAAAGTGGATTACTTTCAAGAATTATGAGAAAAATATGATATGAACAATAAAAATGATTAATGATAAAACCATAAAACCAATGTCTTAAAATAAATTGCTCAATAGCAATGAAAAATACATTTGCTCAAAAAAAAAGTAGAATGCTTCTAATAGTGAGAACAAAGCAATCCTAAAATGGAAACAAAAGATGTTAGCACAAGATTCAAAGCACACAAATGTTTTTAAAATAAATACATTGATGAATCAAAGCATGTGCAGATATCTTGCTAAAATACTCACAATTAGTGATCTAAATATAAACAAGATGATAGAAAGACTTGACGGTTAAACCAACATGCAATTAGCCTTGCAACAGAGTACTTGAAAAGGAAATGAGACTCAACAACCATTCATGAACATGATGACCATTAAAGATGAAATGGAGCTTGCTAAGACAATGTTCCAAGTCCAAGAAAATTAATTTGTTGCAAAGGAGATTACAATACTTGCATGAAAGGAAATGCTTCTTGAAAATAGGAAATGATGTTGCATGTAAGACTCTAAACCATCAAGAAAGCAAAAAATTTAGAACTTGCAAATAAAGTAAATGTGATGAAGAATGCTCTTGATTTATTTTATTAGTTAGTTCTAAAGCAAGATTGCAATTGAACTCTTATATCCCCAAGCCTCACCATCGCCCAATGATATGGATCTCAAAGTTAAGAGTCCATAGAGGAGTAGAGGGTCCCTAAGATGTCTACTTCAACCAACTTATGTTGGAGGTAAAATTTTAATGGGACTTGGGGTCTTCCTATACTAAAATGCCTAAATGAGAGTGCAGATTGTGTTAATTCCCCCATTAAAAAATACTTACATGCAAATGCTTCACAAATGGAAAATTAGATAGCTTGTAAAACTTTGAGAATTTAGCATGTAAATGAACTCATATGTGCTTGCATGGAAAATAAGAAAATGAAGTAAATTGTTTTAAAGCTACTATTATTCCAATAGAATTGCTTCAAAAGTTACCAATGTGTATAATCAATAAGAAAGTGAAGCATGTAATTGAAGGAATAATCAAAACTTACCACAATGTTGAATGTTTGCACATAGGATAAAATCTACTCAAAATTTACAAGTTGAAGTTTAGGCATATGAGAGATTTAAAATTAAGAAAGATTGCATGTGGATTGGAATGAGTTAATTCTTAAGCATGAAATTAAGTGTTTAGAAGTTAAGGGAACTAGAAGCAAAAAATCAGTCAAACCATAAAAATTTCCTCCTCAAATGAGGAAGGGGGATGCCATGGGAAAAATCTCAAACTCCCTCAAAACAAAAAATTTATTTTATTAGTGTTTGAGATGGGTTAAAATGTCTTTAAAGGGTTACCCACAATATGAGAGAGATCTTCACAAAAGTGCAGAAATTTAACAAGGTTAGATTCTCTCTCAAGAATATACAACAACAGGCTACAAGGCTCAAAAGGCCCTTCAAAATATAGTTGCAAGGTTCAATAAAGACCACATCTTAAATGAACTTCCATCTTCCCCTGAAATGCTCATGGCCTCCCTTGAGAAATCGATCTTTAGAATGGGTGAGGGGTTCCTGCATGCACACAAGTAGTTTCTCAATGTCTCTCCTCAAAGCTCTTTGTTGTCCAATGCTTCAAGCTTATGGGCTACAAAATGAAAACCAAGAATTAGTTGAAAATAAATCAAAACAAACAAACTAGAATACAAATTTAATGTACAAAAATACTAGCTCAAGTATTGGGAGTAAACCCACATACATGTCTAGTTTTGATAATGGCTCTTGAATAGCAAATATGACTTTGAAAAGCTAGAATCAAAGAAGTATTTAAATGATGATCAAATAAGTATAGAGTAAAGAAAATTCTTCTTGTTTCGTTGGATAGAAGACTTTGGAGTGGAAGATGGCTAAGTCTTGGATCGCCATGGCTCCAGGAGTTGGTTGATCTCGTAAAGATTTCTCCTACTTCCATATGGATTCCTATACACAAAACAAAAATCTTTCCTACACACTTGAAAGAGATATTAATTCATACATGGATTAGAGCAATATAATAAACAGGATAACCAAACATTCCTCTTAAAATGAGTTGGAAAACCTATTCCTAGAATATTACTCCAAATCAATGGGTGTGCAAGAGAGTTTGCACACACCAATCCAAATAAGATGGTAAATATAATCTAATACTCATTCAATATGCTAAAGGAAATGAACATAATAGCAATAGCATGAAAAAGAATCACTTCATAATGCCAAGAGAACACAAGCCATATAGCCCCAAAGTCTTGATTATATTAAAAATATGCAAGTACAAACAAACAATCTCCTCAAGCCCAATAGTTCAAAACATGATAGAGCTTATAGCCTCATTATATAGAGAGTCGGGAGCAAATCCCAAGGAAGAATGCATGTGAGAACTAAACTTGGAGCGAATCACAAGGAAGATAAGTCAAGTTCGATGTGGAGAAGATAGAGACACCAGAGCAAAATCGATTTCCATGTGTGCACCTCAAGGGAAATCGAACTCCATTAATGGCATAGTAAACTCGTCCATCAGTGAATCCAAGTACCATGATAACTCTAGTCCACCAAATCCAAACTCGAGCTAAGTGCTAACAGCCTCAGATGATCCCAAAGTAGCTCTATGTAGATCCCTACGAACTGTGTGATCTCCTCCAAAGAAACTATGTAATCCTCCAAGAGAAGTGCTAAGAGTAGAAGCACCTAAGATAATTGTGAGATGAGGCCCCACATAATCTTCAGTCCAAATATTCCATAGAATATTCCATCAGGACATGAGTTCATCTAATAAATTCAATTTTCCACATGTGTAAATGTTGTTTTATCTCTAGGAAATTCAATTTTGATGAAATAATGGTGTATGTATGATGCAGTGTGCTCAGTCATCCTCCACATGTCGTTGACTCAACTCTTTGACTTAGGATAATTTTCCAGTCATTTCCACATCATTCTATCACATGTAATAATTTATTTCTCTGTATTTTATTTAATTCTAACCTAATTAAATGCCACAATTTCCACTAAACTTAGAAAATGTGAGTTTTGAAGGTCAAGAACACATTATTAATTCCTCAAAGTGTGTTATAGTACAAATTTGAGAGTGAGAGGTGTAATTTTTGTTATTCATACTCCATACAACTTCTCTAAACTACACTTATTACAATTTAAATACAATTTTATTTGCAATTTCCGCAATGCGGAAAATCTAAAAAATTAAAAAAAGACTACCTAAACTTAACCAAATTCCACGAAAATTTGTGTGATCGAATATGGTAATATACATCGACTATAGACACTAAGATGTGTTAGGGGCTCAACCTTCAAACCATCACCCCGACTTTGGGGTAAAAAGTGAGTGAAAAAGCCTAGAAAATTATTTACCTCTAAAAAAGAAGGAATAATTAACCAGATAAAAAGAACACTCCAACGTGTACTCGTTTTTTGATCAAGTCCCAACATCTTAGGCCTGTTACAGACTCAAAACTCATCATTACTAGTACCACTTATTACAATTCCGCACAGGGTGTGGAATCAGGGTACAAGAAAAATGATGGAAATAGAAGTAGAGTTTAAAAACTTTGTTGGCTGATGATATATGATGGTACAAGTGTCCTTTGGTAGATCCTTGGACATGGAGTCTTCATATAATCATCAGGTGCCACTCTAGTGATCAACATTTAGTTCCATATGGGGATGCATGCTAGATGTGAAATGATAGGGTGCAAGAACCTGGAATCTGCATCCACCGACAAAAGACATATATCAGCAGTATCCAGTCAAAAATATCATCAAATACAGAAATAATGAAATGGAAATTTATTCTAAAAGCATAAATGACAATTTATTCATTAAACAGAATGACAAGGGATAAGGTTAGAAATATGATACAAAAAAATGCCCCATAGCATCAGATATTCTCTTTGTAAGACAATTTGAGCAGTTGGTTGTTCACAGGTAACTCAAGTGGTTATTTGTCCAAAGTTTTCAAATGGTAGGAATTTTATCCAACTGCTTCTCTGATAATGTATGGTCCAAGCCACAAACTGCCAAACTTAACATGATTACCTAGCTTTTCATTCCTGCAATCCCATAGAAAAACCGTATCATTGTTAGAAAACATTCTATTCCTAGATGATTTGTCAAAATTCTTTTTACCTTAGATTGATTTTTACAATAATGCTCAAAGGCTCTTCTTCTGGTTTCATCCAATTCTACAATTTGGTCAATCCTATATTGCACAACATCTTTATCAGATGTAAAACTTTGTAGCAACTGGTAAGTTGGTAGCCTCAAACGCATAGGAAGGGTAACATCCAAGCCATAAACTAATTCAAAGGGACTCTTCCCAGTGGAACTCTTCTTTGTAATCCTATTATTGACACCTAATCCTTGTGATTGGGTAAATTTATGTAAATAGATAAATTAGAAATATGAAGTCATCAGGAGATGAACTGAACAGTCTCTCCCTCATGTATATAATGAAGACCTACCTGATGGAACAAAAAACATGAATCATTGTTGCCTTATGGAGTTACTGCCGGGCTTGACACGGTATCAGAGCCAAGTTCCCAAAATAGTTGTAACTCCCTTCTGCCTACTGCTCTTTGTCCACTGTCCACTACCCCTGTGCACTCTGTCTGCCATAATTAACTCTGAATTCTCTGATCTGACAGCCTCGGACCTGAAAATCCTCTCAATCGCTGAGTTGAATGCCCTTGAGATCAGCTGGACGACTTGCAATCATGGTATTTAGGCTGGTATGGCTATGCGTTGAAGTTTCTTTGGCAAGCTGTTGAAGTTTCTGGCTATACGTTGAAGTTAATGCCATAAGTTGAATGCTATTGTATTAACACTATTTTAATATTGTATTCACGTTGTTCTGATATGGTATTCACGTTGTTCTGTTATGGTATTCAGACTGATAACTTCTGATTTGCATAGAGCTTTCCTACACTGCATATGAGACCAACATGTGAATGACTGTGTGAATATTTGACCGTGAGAAACATTGAGTAATGGTTTTCCACTGAAAGTTGCCTGGAGACTTGTGCAATGTGTGTAACAATGCTCAGACCTGCGTTGAAGTCAACGTGTAGTTCATTTGGTATGCGTTGAAGTTTCTTTGTACCGTGCAAACCATGGCTCTTCTGTTATCTGTCACTTCGGGAATATGCCAACGATGTGCCGAGATCGATTTCCGCTAAACCCAGAGAGGCCAAGAATATGCCTTACGCATTGTTTCTCTATGAATATGCTTCCCTCAATTCATCAATATCCATTTCAATGATGCAAGTCTGTAATCTCGCTTAGAATTCGATTGGATAGACAGACCGTTAAGTTCAAATTGCGTTTTGGACAACTGAAATTTGTCGAGCATTTTTTGATTTAAAAGGTTATTTGCAAATATTTGAGTGCACCTTATTAAGTTCGCGTCCTTCTAGAGCTGTAACTATAGGACGGCGTTGGTGGCTTCTTTTTCCAGCGACAGTTGAAAGGATTTGTGAAGCGTTGAGTGCGACAAAAGAATCGTTGACACATTTAATCTCTTTGTAGTTCTGGCTCGAGTAGCTACGCGGAGGAGCAGTATTTCAATTTTGAGCCTTATTTTACAGTTATATGCTCTTTCTAGTTTTGGTTGATGAATGTGTTGTTGGGTGCTCTCCAAACGGCAGTGTTGAATAAGTTTGTGGTTTTTAGAAAATGTCGAATGCTACTACAATAACCATATGGGTTGAGCTTTTGTTAAAATAAAAAAAAATCGAAAACATGTTTTTTTTTACATCAAACAAAGAGCTCGTCATTTGGGAAAACAAGAACAGCAAAGCTTATGCATTAATCGCAGCATCTGTAAATGAAGAGGTGAGTCGCCATATTTCGTCATATTCAACTGCCTTTGAAGCCTTACAAAAGTTGAAACAACTCTATGACTCACATTCTGCGCTTGAAGTTGTTCAACTCATGATTAAACTCTTCACTCTTGAACTGCAAAATAATGATCCTCTTGCTCTTGCATCTGAAGTAAAGTCTATAATGCATGATATTAAATCCACTAAGGTTGAATTGGATATTCCTCTTATCGCTTTTCTCAAGGCACTTTATCCTACTTACTCCAATTATCTTGAGTCGTTGCAAGCAAATGGAAATCTAAAATAAATAAACTTTGACTCTCTTGTGAAAAAGTTTGCTGAAAGAGAGAAAGCTTTTGGAAAGAAAACAACCCTTGAATCTTCTGAAGAGGTTGTGTGCCTTGCTCATAAAGAAAAGCATCCTGCTCAAGATTCTTCAAGAGGAAGAGGTG
>APFE030512361.1:230183-291590 GCA_000404065.3 Pinus taeda
TGTTACAATACATACTTATACATGCCGAAGCATCCAATACCATGGACCGAAAAACCATCACGTCCAATACCATGGACCAAAAAAAAACCATCGCATCCAATACCATGGACCAAAACCATCGCGTCCAAAAAACATGTGCGAAAATCATGCACAAAACCATAGGTGGGTCCGCCCAACCTAACATAGGGTCCAAAACCAAAATTTTCCGGGGCGCTGCCCCGGCCCCCATAAAGTGGGGTTACGGGTACCCCTCAAACCCCCTGTTAACTATGTGGAAATAATATAACACAACCCAACAAGCATATTGTTGATTAGATGGTAAATTTGCATCACTTTGTGGGTTCAGTTTTCGCTTGGAGTTGGGCCAAACCCTTTCTGGGTATTTTTGGGTATGAGGAGTGGAGCCCATGGTTGCAATTTTGGGGTGATCCAGGCATTCTTCATAGCAGTATCTTCAGTCCCATTCTAGCAGCAACAACAATAATTTCCTGGGTTGTGCGCAGTACCAGTTTGGGCCAGTATTTCCTCCAAATTAGAATTGTCTCACCTGGGTTTTGCATAGCTTGTAGTAGCAAGCCCAGGTCCTTACTCATTGTACTCATCATTCTCAAGATTATTAAAATGGCTCAGTTGTTCTACTTTATTTTCGTGGTATTTTGATATGCATGTGCCATATCTATTCATGGTTGTTGTTCCTTGCACATTTTTTTGTTATTTGATGTAAATTTTCAATTTGGAATATTACAATCCTTCTCCAGCTACTTCGCTCTCTTTTTTGCTTCTCTTCCCTGAAGATCAAACTTGTTGAGTAAGTGCTTCAAATAGATCGAACTGCCTCTCTACATATATCATTTTTGCTGGGTCGAATCACCCTAGTGTAGGCCAACTTCATGAGGACATGCCGACTTGGTGTGGAGGTGGAAAATAACCTTTTTGACTCAAAAATAATTATTTTTACATGATACAAAAGCCCAAGAAGGGTCTAATAAAAATGATAATGACTCTAATGACTCAAGACAAAACTTAGAAACCTTCAATGGAGGCTTTAACCTAGAAACATTGACCCATGCATGAAACCAATGCTTTAATAATAAATTTTCTTTAATAATAAATTTTCTCTTAACAAGTACAATTATGAAGACCAATAGTAGTTACATTCTTCAACACTCCCTCTTAACTAGGGAGGTATTCATAATTACATACATATGAAGGTACATGGAAGATCTCAAAATAAAATGAACTATGAAGAATTCTGGCACACTCAGTGCTACAGATTAGATACCTGACCAAGGTACTCTGGACGGGTGGATCTAAGATGGACTCAAGCTTTAGCCACTCTAGGTACCATCAGTCTTTTAAGCTCTACCACCAACCTAGGGATCTAGGTGCGTATCCAAGGTCGAAGCTCCATGACCAACACCACCCTCCCTACTTCGAGATCTAGACATCAACGCATAGGCCGACCAGATGTCCTCCCAAGCATCTTGCCATAAGATGCTTCATCTACCCTTATCAACTAAATTTGTAACATCAACCAATCCAAGCATGCTTCTAAAATATTCAAACTTCTTATTCGGAAGAGAATTCGTCAGCACATCAGCTACTTGTTCATCTATTGAAATATATTGTAGCTTCACGACCCCATCTTGTACCAAACTCCTAATGTAGTGGTACTTGTTGTTGATATGCTTCGTCCTTGCATGAAAGACAGGGTCTTTAGACATTTCGATGCTGCTTTGATTATCACAATTTATCACCGTAAGATCCAAAGCCTTTCCAAACAAATCTGACAATAGTTTTCTTCACCAACCAGCTTTTTTTCCTACTTCACATGCAACAACATATTTCGCTTCAACACTACTAACACAACAAGATTTTTTTTCTACTCATCCATGAAATCATTGCAGATCCCAAACTGAAACAGCCATCGGTAGTGCTTTTTCCATCAGTCTGACTACCACCCCAATCGGTAAAACCTACTAAAATGACTTCCTTTCCATCATACTTTAGGCAGTGACGTATTGTGCCATGTAGGTATCTCAAGATATGCTTGGAAGTTATCCAATTGTGATGAGGAGGCTCCATTTGAAATTGACTAAGAACATTTACAGCAAAACATATATCAGGTCTCGTATTTACCAAGTACATCAATGAACCCACCAACTTAAGCTATCTAGTAGGATCGACGAGACTAGAGTCGAAGCTTCTCAATTTTTTTGAGATTAGTGATCATGGGAGTAATCATAGGCTTGGAATTCATCATATCGAACTTCTGTAACATCTTGATTATGTATTTACCTTGACCAAGATATCTCACCGGGTTTCTACCAAACTTCCAAGCCCAAGTAATTGTGCATGAGTCCCAGATATTTCATTTCGAATTCTGCACTCCACACCTGTAATAAACAAATCATCCAACCCTTGGAGCTTGCTTCAAGCAATATAGAGCTTTCTTGAGTCTACAAACATGTGTATCCCTGCTATTTCTTTCAAAGCATTCCAGTTGTTCAATGTATACTTCTTCATCAATGGTTGCATTTAGAAATATTGTTTCGACATCCATTTAATGGATATTTCATCCCATTGTAGTAGCTAGCGAAACCAAAGATCTTATAGTAGTATACCTGGTAGTAGGAGCAAAGGTTTCTTCATAGTCTATCACTTCATTTTGTGAGAAACCTCTTGTGACTAATCTAGCTTTGCATTTGTCTACGCTTCCATCAACGACATGTTTGATTTTGTAAATCTATTTGGAGGTGACAACCGACTTGTCACTTGGTGTAGGAACGATTTCCCAAACCACATTCTTCATGATGGGTTGATATTCTCCCCACATCGCCTTCTTCCATTCTTCCTGATGAGCGACTTCTCCAGGGGTAGTTGGTTTTGCTTCTTCGGTCTTTTAATTTCTCTAAAAGATCCTTTAGTTGCTCGATGTCCTTTGGCATCTTCAAGTGTAGCTTTTAACCAATTTGGCCTCTTCTTTGTTTCGGGAATGATTATAGGTTGAATAGGCTCACTTCGTCCTTCTTTTTGGTTTGTAGGTGTCTTGTCATGATGCTCTTTTTCTTCAAATAGCGGTACATTTGCATTCGATTCGATTGTTATATCCTTGGATCTTTTGTAGTCATGGTTTTCGTCAAATATAACATCCCTACTAACTTCGATGTGTCTTCCTTCCTTAATGTAGATTCTGTAAGCCTTTGATGAAAGGTTATAGCCAACAAAGATTCCTTGTATGCTTGTAGAGTCCAACTTCTTTCGCTTGTCTTTTGGAACATGGATGTATGCGGGACACCCAAAGATTCGGAGATGGTCTATAAATGGCTTCTTCCCTGTGAATGCTTCTTTCGGTGTCATATTATCAAGTATTCTATGAGGACTTTTATTTTGTATATATACTGCTATCATGGTTCTATTCTTCCTTTTTGCAACTCCATTCTGTTTGGTGTTGTAGGGAACAATGGGCTTCCTCTTAATACTTTATTCTTTACAATATGCAGTCAACTCTTTTAAAGTGTATTCTCCTCCATCATCAGATCTCAAAGTCATTATTTTTGTTTTGGTTAAGGTCTCAACTTCGAATCTAAATTCCTTGAACTTTTCAAATACTTCATCCTTTGCCTTGAGAAGATAGAGCCATGTCTTTCTAGAGAGATCATCAATGAAGATCACATAGTAAAGATAGTCTCCAAGAGATTTGTTAGACATTGGCCCACATACATCGAAATGAATGAGGTCTAATATCTCCTTAGACTTTGTATCACTGTTTGTAAAAGGTTTCCTTATATTCTTTCCCAAAGCACATCCCTTGCACACTCCTTCATGATCTCCCTTGATGTTGGGGATGCCCTTTACCATTTGACTGCGAGAGGGTATTATCTTGGAATGAATATGCCCATATCTTCTATGCCACAGTTCGATAGGGTTGATCTCCATGTGAACTAGGGCTTAAGAAGATGGTGTTATAAATCAATATAGTCTTCCTTCACGAACTCCATTAAATTTTGCCTTTTCAATACTTGAATCCTTTCCCCAAACCAAAACTTTACCATCTACAAAAGCAACCCTATCTCCTTTATCTTCTAAACAAAAAATGGAAAGTAAATTCTTTTGCAAACTTCGGACATAGAGTATGTTGTTGAGGTGTAGCTTTGCTCCACTTTTCAGCTTCAATGATGTAGATCCAAGGCCCGTGATTGCATAACTATTGTTGTCTCCTAGCTCCACTGCATGTGATGATGGTTCCCTTGATAGAGTATGAAGCTGTCTACTTTCTCCAATCATATGTCTTGAGGCTCCTGTTAGTTTTTGTAGCATCGGATGTGTTCTAGCCACGAAATTTGGTGGAGAGGCTATAATGCATGAGATCTCCAAAACCCATAAATCATTTCTGGAAATGCCCCCTAGAGATGACTTAATTAGATTATTAACCTATTTTTTAATGGTTCTTAAGTCTAAACTTAGGAAAATTGGTTAATTAATTAGAATTAATTAAATCAAGGTGAGAATAGTCTAGAAACTCACATGGATCGACTTCAAGATGATCCTAGCTCTTGATTAAGTTTTAATCTTGGTCGTTGGTGCTCCAACAGAGGATTATAAGAAGAAGTCAATGGACAGTTGGAGAATACACCAAAGACATTTTAGAAGTTCGATTTCCTTGGAGGATCGATTTCTAGAGAGCAGCAGCAGTTGCAGGAGAGGCAAAGATTGAAATAGAGAGAGTGAGGGGCAGGGACAATGATCCGAAGAGGCAAGAGGCCGAGTTATTCCCAGTGTAGGCAGCGCGAGTCTGAGCAGCACGAGTACAGGCAGAAGCCCAAATACGGGCAGTCACACGAGTACAAGAAGAAGCCTGAGTACGGGCAGTGACGTGAGCACAGGCAGAAGCATGAGTACAGGCAGTCGCGCAAGTTGTCGGGATTGCCTGTGGAGGAAGGGAAATTCTCTTAGATAATTTCCGCCAGATTTTCTTGTTGTGGATTGCCAATTTCAGGCATCCAGATTGCACTCAGAATTTCTCTTCTGCTTAATAATAAAAACCCTTAGCCATTGCAATGATTTTCCCACATTGGGTATTTTCTTGAGATTTTTGTCCAAAAATAATTGTCATATTTTATGTGCGCTAGATTTTCTCAATTTCCAACACTATTTTTTTCTGCGGTATTTATTTGTGAAAATCTATGTGAATTATTTGGTATTTTCCATAGCAAACTGTAAATAAATTGTTAAATAAATTAACAATTAGGAAAATAATTTCCAGTTGTTGTGATAGATGAAATTTTCACATGGTATCAGAGCGTAAGTGATCAACCAGGAAGCTCAGAAGCAGAGAAGGGAATTTCATTGTTCAGTGGGAACCACAGGCCGAAATTCTTAGAGGTTTCACAGTTCATTCACAGGCAGGCCAATTGCTAGTGCAGAAACTCAATTTTTAGTTGCAAGTTGGCATAAAAGTTGAGTTGCCCGAGATAGTGATTCCAGCGGTCAAAGGGAGCAGCAGCAGCTCAAATTTTCACTAAGCAAATTCCTTGGTTGGAAGGAGAGGGTTTTGCAACAACAGAATCAGCGTCGGGTTGAAGAGAAAAGCACACACAACAGAGGGAAGATTTCTCTTAGGGAACTTCAAATTTCAAAAGTTTGATTTTCCAGTTACAGATTGGCAGTAAACGTGAGCAGATCTTCTCACTCCAGCAGGAGGTGTGAGTATCAGATCCAGTAGCCGAGGAGAGGGAAAGAGGGAGATTCTGATTTATTTTCTCCAGATTTTGCAGCTCTGCAGGGATGACCATATGAGATTGTCAGAGGAGGTCATGCAAGTTAAGCCAGAATGCAGATCTGGGCAGTTGTTCGACTTCCGGTTGTCGGAAACAAGTGTCGGAGGAAGTGTGAGTTGCAAGGAAGGAAGGGTCCCAGCTAGGGACTAGACTTGAAAGCAGATAGTGGGGCACTAGATCCAAGAGGAGTATGAAACTCCAGCGTGTCGAATGGGCAGGGTCCAACGCAGTTGTAACAAGGAGATAAGTCAAATCAGTTCCAGATTGTTGCAGTGGGACCATCACCTTTGCTACAGGAACCCTCAGTATCATAGTAGTAGGTTCAGTGTCAGTAGACGCAATCTGTCATTAGACAATTGCAAATCTAGTCATAGTCAGTACCCGTAAGACAGTTGCAGAGCTAGATGCAGCGACACAGGCAGTGTGAATTGCCCAGTTGCAGTATGCAGGTGCAGTTTCGGCCAGTAAATTCCCAACACAGAGCTATGCAGACTAGTTTCCAGTATAGGAGGATAGTGCGAGTTGTCAGGAAGGAGCAGAGAGATTTCCCATAGGAAGATCGAGACTCAAAGGGAGTGTAGCTTTAGAGGGAGCAACCCCATGGAAGTTAGCGCTTCAGGATCTGGGGAGATCAGACTCATTATTTTAGTAGTTGCAGTAGTAGTGTGGAAGCATCAACAAAGCAGTAGCAGTAGCAATATGAGTAGATCAAACTGCGTTATGATGGCAGACATACCTCCAGGAGTGAGGTTGGGTGATTTGGTGATGTAGCCCCAAAGAGCTGCAGAAGTTTGGGCATGATCCTTGAGGTGTCCTCCTCATGGATCATCACCTTGCTATGAGGGCCCACAATATTCAGTAGTAGGATGGATCAATGGCAGTTGATGTAGTCAGTACCAAAGTGACAGTTGTAGACTAGTAGCAGTTAGGTGCTGAGGAGCACAGCGCAGTGTTGACAGCAAAGTAGGTAGCTCAGTGCAGAGTTGGCAGCAATGCAGATTCTTCAATGGACAGTGTAGTGGCTAGTAGCAGCCAGAGACTCAAGAAACAAATGTATCATACTGAACACAGTTGATTTAGTATTTAGGATGCTTCTCAGTTGCAGTAGTTGCAGTTGCAACAGCAACAAATGAGAGGGAGTTGCAGTGCAGATGCGGTGTTGGCAACAGTATGGCAGTGTCAGGAGCATCACAAATGCAGCATTAGAGATACGTTGTGGTTGGTGGGCAGTAGTAGCCAGACATCAGCAGTGTGACAAGAGATGACACAGAGACAGAGCGTTGTGGTAGGGTGTGTAGCACTAAAACACAGTCCTCGCTAAGAGAAAGTATCAGCTTTTGTAGCATTGGATGTGTTCTAGCCACAAAATTTTGTGGAGAGGTTAGAATGCATGAGATCTTCAAAACCCAGAAATCGTTTCTGGAAATTCCACCTAGAGATGACTTAATTAGATTATTAACCTATTTTTTAATGTTTCCTAGGTCTAAACTTAGGAAAACTGGTTAATTAATTAGAATTAATTAAGTCAAGGTGAGAATGGTCTAAAAACTCACATGGATCGACTTCAAGATGATCCTAGCCTTTGATTAAGTTTTAATCTTGGTCGTTGGTGCTCCAACAAAAGATTATAAGAAGAAGTCGATGGGCACTTGGAGTATACACTAGAGGCACTTTAGAAGTTCGATTTCCTTGGTAGATCGATTTACAAAGAGCAACAACAGTTGCTGGAGAGCCAGAGATCGAAGCAGAGACAGTGAGGGGCAGGGGCAATGATCCAAAGGAAGATTTCCAAATCCAGAGAGGCAGCAACAAGAGGGCGAATTATTCCTAGTGCAGGTAGAAGCCCGAATACTAGCAACCACGCGAGTAGAGTACAAGCAGAAGCTTGAGTACGGGCAGCAGCATGAGTACGGGCAAAAGCGTGAGTACAAGAAGTCGTGCAAGTGCAGGCAGCTCTAGTCGCCAGGGTTTCTTGTGGAGGAAGGGAAATTCCCTTAGATAATGCCGGCCAGATTTTCTTGTTGTGGATTGCTAGTTTCATGCATCCAAATTGTACTCAGAATTTCACTACTTCTTAATAATAAAACCCTCAACTGTTGCACCGGTTTTCCCACATTGGGTTCTTCCAGGGACTTTTGTCCAAAAATAATTTTCATATTTTATGTGTGTACTAGATTTTCTCAGTTTCCACCGCTATTTTCTTCCACGGTATTTATTTGTGAAAATCATTGGGTGAATTATTTGGTATTTGCCATAGCAAAATGCCAATAAATTGTTAAATAAATTAACAATTAGGAAAATAATTTCCAGATGTTGTGATAGATGAAATTCTCACAGCTCCACTATCAATGATCCATGTGTTGTTATCATGAAGAGTACCTGTAAGTGCAACCAAGAATCCTTCACTCTTGACTCTCCTAGATAGATTGTAGATGATCCTTCCAATCCAGCTTATTGCAACTTTTATGATATTGAGACCCATCTTCAAATAACTTACCATAGAAAGTAGCTTTTTCTTCCAACACTGCTTTGGTGATGCTGAGAGGTAAGTCGCTCCAGAAAAGACACCTCCCCATGACTCTATCTGCTTCTTGCTTCTCCTTTTTTTTAACATGTGATTTTATGCCAGGTTGTGATCCATGTCCTATTCGTGGAACAAAAAATGATGACCTCGCACTAGCAGTAGCAGGTGATGCCGTGGAGCCCCTCCCACTCCCCTCAACATCAAAATCAGGAGAAGATATCTCGAAAGATCTACCTGCACGTTTAGCCTTGTTTCTTTCTGTCTCTTCCTTCTTTCTGTCTTTTTCATCAATTGCCTCAAAAGCTTTTTGTATAAGCTCCAGACTAGAAACTGTACAAATCCCAACATCATGTCCAGTGAGTCTAGCCGGATGGTATTTCAATCGTGTAACCCCTCCTGTTGTCCTGGTCCCACACAATTTGCATGTAACATATGCCTGATTTGTCCCACCATCAGGCTCCCCATACTCCCAAAATGTGTCCAAGGCTTTTGGCATATTTGAATTTTGTAGTGAGCTAACTCAAACCTAGGGCACCAAAAAAAAAATTGGAATTAATAAGTAATAACCACCTCATCTTACAATATATTTTTTTTGCTACATTATTTGCAATGTGAATTCAATGAAAAACCATAAATAATAATAAGAGGGTGCATTTGAAAGTTTAAAAAAAAAAATTGAGTTTGTTGTCCAAATATGGAGAAAACCCTTGCATTTGCTCATGGGAATGAAAATCATAGCAAATGGTAAATAAATAAATAATAAAATATTTAAAAAATAATAAAAACAAGCAAAATGTTTGTAGGCAAATAGGCAAACAAGAATAATCCTAAAACTATCAAAAAATTCATTAACATAGGGGTTTATTTGAACATACCTGTTAATGGAAGAAATGAAATTGTCTCACTGTTCTTCAATCTTAGATCAACAAAATCTTCGTTGTTGGTGGCAACAATGGTTATTCAACACTCAAATCCTCCTTGGCAGCAAGCACATAGCTCTCCCCTTCCTTCTCCAGCAATCAGAAATGAAAATGAATGAAAAAAAAAAGTTGGCCTTTTCTAGCCCCGGCGGCAATTTTTTCTATTCTTGGGGGATATTTTGCATCATAGCGCAATATTTTCCTGAGATATCGTCAATATTTCGGAAATATCGCAATATTTTCGGGGAGACAAAATATCGTGATATTTCCTTGGCAATATCTCGTCTCCCCGAAAATATCGTGATATTTGCGAATATCGGTGATATTGCCAACGCTGGCTACAACCCAGAATTTCGGCCCCCAACAATAGATTTTCGGCCCCTAGCTATAGAATTTCGGACCTGCAATAGACTCAGAATTTCAGCCCTAGCAACTGCCCAGAAACTTTACGTGTGTGAGAGATAGATGGCCCTAAAACTTGAATTAGGTCTTCCCAGGCTCCAACGTCTTTCGTCCTTCTCTAGCTACTTCGCTCTCTTTTTTGCTTCTCTTCCTTGAAGATCGAACTTGTTGAGTGAGAGCTCCAAATAGGTCGAACTACCTCTCTATATATAGCCTTTGTACTAGGTCGAATTGCCCTAATGTAGGCCAACTTGGTGTGGAGGTGACAAATAACCTTTTTTACTCAAAAATAATTATTTTTACATGATACAAAAGCCCAAGAAGGGTCTAATAAAATGACAATGACTCTAATGACTCAAGACAAAACCTAGAAGCCTTCGATGGAGGCTTTGACCTAGAAAGCATTGACACAAGCATGAAACCCATGCTTTAATAATAAATTTTCTTTTGACAAGTACAATTATGAAGACCAATACTAGTTACATTCTTCAACACTACAATCTTGCATAAGATCCAATGCGCCTCCTCAACTTCCAATACAACAATTCATTAGTGCAATTGAGCAAATGAGCTTACAAATCATGGAACCAAAAGGGCACTTCATAGTAGCATGCTCTTCCATAATGGGCTTTAGAGTGTACAGGTGTCTCTAAGTTCAAGAAGGAGGTTAATCAAGGACCCTATTAGGTGGTTTCAACCTCTAAGGGAGTGACAAGTCCATGCTACATCCATTAGATGGGAAAGTTCATGTGAAATACTGATGGAACGAAGTGGGGTAACATGGAAGGCTCCATGCCACATGCCATGGTACAAGGGTAGCTATAATAAGGGAAACCCACACTTGAGTGTATAGATGTAGGAGGGAGCTATCATGGTACATGAGTTACCCTAGCCTTTGTTTTTCTACCCTTCTTCATATGTCTTTTGCCTTTTATTGATTTTTCTTTTATAACTGCTCAAGACTCCAGGGAATGAGAACATGATGTGAATGATATAGCAGCGAATACCCCCTTAAGGTTGGGCAATTCATCGCGCACCGAGAGTTGGGACAATCACAGGTTCTTCATTGATGCAAGGGGCTCACATAGGGGCCATAGGAACCAGGGTGATGGCCATGATAAGGGGTAGAGCTCATGTTTGGCTTTTACCCACATGCTAAATTCTTATGTCCCGACCATCTTTTGCATTTTATGGTATATTTCTTATTATAAGTTACCAAATTATGCTTTAACTTTCCTTTTAGCTGCATCAACCTCTAGGGCAACGTTCCAGGCCTGCCCCAAAGTGTGGACAAAGGGAAGGGCAGGCTAACTCTTTGTGGACCTATTGTCGCCCATATTGTACAGGCACCATGACGACGCTCAAGACGGGGCTATCACTTTGATCCCCGTCCTCTCCGTTCTAGTTGTCTCCCAACAACATGCTATGGTGGGTAGTCCCTACGAAATGAGATGAAGGAAAACAAGTTGGAAACCAACTTGTTTGGGAGATACAGATGAGTGGCCTAGCCAATTGGTTAGATTCAACCAAGATTATTGATTAGATTAAATTTTAAAGTGTTAAAATTGGCAACTAGAGCCAGACTCCGTGTGGTTATATTATTTATGGCAGCTGATATTTTTATTGGATCCCTCTCATTGAAAGGTGTAGGATTGATCTAAAGATCATCCGATTCCGATAAGTATTTATGAAGTTATGAATTTATTTATGTTATGGACAAATTGTTAAGTCGGGCAGCAACTTATGTAGGCTCAAAAGCCCAATATTCATGTCTACTCAACCTCTACGTTTTAGTATAAATAGAAGAGGACGATTGATCTAAAGATCATCCGATTCCGATAAGTATTTATGAAGTTATGAATTTATTTATGTTATGGACAAATTGTTAAGTCGGCCAGCAACTTATGTAGGCTCAAAAGCCCAACAGTCATGTCTACTCAACCTCTACGTTTTAGTATAAATAGAAAAGGACTTCAAGTCATTTCTACACACACTTGGATCTCTTCCTCTCTTTACTTGTCTTTGGGTTTTAGTAGGAGCAGAGATCCTAAGGAAAAGCCAGAAAATCCGGAAAAGCCGAAAAGTCAGAACTGCCAAAAAAGCTGGAATAGCCAGAAAAACTAGAACTGCCGGAAAAAGCCAAAAAAGTTGGAAAAGCCGAAACTGCCGGAAAAGCCGGAAATGCCAGAAAAGCCAAAAATACCGAAAAGCCAGAAAAGCCAGAAACGCCAGAAAAGCTGGAAATACTGGAAAAGCCAGAAAAGTCAGAAAAGTCGGAAATGTCGAAACTGTCGGAACTGTCAAAACTGCCGGAAAAGCCGGAACTGCCAGAAAAGTCGGAACTATTGGGAACTGCCGAAATAACCGGAGCATCTGCCTCCGAAGGAAGGCAGCATGATGTATGAGATCATGGGCAACATAATAAGCAGCATGATGATATGAGCATGGGCAGCATAATGATGCATGATGATATGAGCATGGGCAACATAACGATGAATGAGATCATGAGCATGGGCAGCTTGATGATGAATAAAACCATGGAAGATGCAGCATGATGAGCAGCATGAAGATGAGAGCAGCTCAGTCATCAAGGTTCAACACATGTGACAGTAAAGCAGGTGGCACCGTATGTGCAGCAATGAGATGCAGCCTATGAAGGTGAACGAGTCACCTAGAGAATCAGTTGAAGCAATAGGTCTTCAACTGAATCTCTGCCGATATCAAAAGTCAAAGAATTGACTTCTTTGTAATGTACTATCTCTCTCACTTTCTCTGCTGACTTAAGAACATAAAAGAAGAATTGATCAAGGGTTTTCCCCACATTGGGGTTTGTCCCTGGCTAGCCCCCACAGTCTGTGTCCTCTTGTCTTGGCTTTCTTCTACGATTTATATTTATGTTCTATCTGCAGTTTACTTTATGCTGATGTGATTGCTAATGTGGAAAAGAAATTGAAATAAATTGCTCTAGCATAGAACATACCTAAAATTAACATGGTATCAGAGCTGAGGTGAAGACAATGCCCAAGCAAGAGTGAAAAAGTAATCACCAAAGACGATAAGGACAAGACAAAAGGATCAATGGGTTCCACATTTTTCTTCTAAGTTCACAAAGGGTGAAATTGAAGTAGAACATATTATCAGAATGGCGAAGCGGAAGTTTCTGATGGCCCATCTAAAGATCCCTTCATTAGGAAGTTCGGATCTAAGGGTGGAAGGAAAGGCGGATGCCTTGGTTGCAATAAGTTCGACCATTATGCGAAGGAGTGTCCGAAGGTAATGCAGGTCATCAAGGAAATGGTCGACTCTTCAAAGAAAACAAGGAACCCCGAATCATTTTTATGTACCTAATCACAAGAAGAACATGGTGTCCATCTCGGAAATGGAAGTCAAAGGTTTCAGGGTGGCACTCATCGATGGAAAGGTATGTGTTTGGAATTAGAATTTTCAAAGATGTTTTTGAGTTCAGGGTTGTGTCAAATTGCAAGAAGTCCACTGGGGACCATGTCCATTGTCACGTAGCACCGACGGTCTATGAGTCAGATGGTGACAGGGATGCCTGAATTCAAAAGGAGCATGAAAGTACATGTCTAAGATGTACCTAAGGAAAATCTTACAAGGGGACCATTCCCCTCATGTAGCAGATCCACAGGTCTGGAACAACCCAAGGGGTCTGAGATTGATAATCAAGAATCTCACATATGCAGGTGGAAGAAAGCCCTCTATGGCTTGAAGCAAAACACCCTGGGCATAGTATGAGAGGATCAATAACTGTCTAATAAAGCTAAGATTCACTAGGAGTGAAACGGATCCAAACCATCCGAAGGTTGTGGATGATAGACCTCTCATACCAACACCTTATGAAGACGACCTACTTCTAACAGGTGCAGACCCTCTCATTTGCAGAAGTAAGAGGGAGTTGGATTCCAAATGTGGAATGGTGAACTACAAGCCTGTGACTACCTTGACGATCTTAACTTTCAAAAGTTATACGGTAGTGATGTCGGACCAGATTTGGGAAATGCCTCTGAATCTCATAAACTCATTCGCGTTGATATTCTTGGTGAACTTCTATCCGGACATATGTTTTGCAGTTAGCATGGTGAGCTCATATTTGGTTGAACCTCACTGGATTGGTGCCAAGAATCTTCTGAGATGTCTTCGCAGCACAATCTCTCAAGGATTGAGATACACTGCCGGAAATATGAAACTACATGATTATTCGAATGTTGATTGGGCAGGCAGTGTGGAGGATCACTAGAGCAGGCAGTGTGGAGGATCACTAGAGCACTTCTTAGTGTTGTTTCTCTTTGGATTCTGCTTTGATATCATGGATAAGCAGGAAGCAGAAGTCGGTTGTTATAAGCACCGCCGAGACCGGAAACATATCTACGAGTATGATCTCGTATGAAGCTGCCTGGTTGGGGAAGCTCTTCAAGTGAGTTGTTTGTACCACTGTGATTCTCTGTGACAACCAGAGGTGGGATTCAATTATTGAGGAATCTCGTATTCAACGATTGCTCCAGCAAATAGACATCAGATCCTTATCTGGGATATGGTAAGTCTATGAGCAAGGAAGCTCCATCACTATGAGATGATGTACAGGTCGCTACACTTTGTCTAAGCCCCGAGGGAAAGATCAAATTTGTGATTTTCCCGAACGACTTGGAGTCGTCAAGAGACCCTTGTACAAGGGTCCTGCATGTTGTATACATTGAGCTCTGGGGACTTGTGGTTCTTACTGGAGCAACATACGACCACAGGGTGACTCACCCTCCCCTAGTGATGCGCAGTGGGACAGGATGATTCGCTCTCTTGTGGACAGGATGATTCACTCTCCTATGGACAAGATGATTCGCTCTTGTGGGACAAGACGATTCGCTCTATTGTGAGACAGGATGATTCGCTCTCCTGTGGACAGGATGTTTCACTCTCCTGTGGACAGGATGATTCGCTCTCCTGAGAACAAGATGATTCGCTCTCTTGTGGGACAAGATGATTCGCTCTCTTGTGGGACAGGATGATTCACTCTCCTGTGTAGCAGGATGATTAATTCTCCTGTGAGGTCTGGATGATGTGTTCTCCATGACGATTGTGTAGCAAGGATGATTAATTCTCCTGTGAGGTCTGGATGATGTGTTCTCCATGACAATTGTGTAGCAGGATGATTAATTCTCCTGTGAGGTCTGGATGATGTGTTCTCCATGACGATTGTGTAGCAGGATAATTAGTTCTCCTAAGAGGTCTGGATGATGAGTTCTCCATGACAATTGTGTAGCAGGATGATTAGTTCTCCTGTGAGGCCCGGATGATGTGTTCTCCATGGCGATTGTGTAGCAGGATGATTAGTTCTCCTGTGAGGACAAGATTGATTAAGTTCTCCTGTCGAGGCATCCTACCCATGCAATCTGGGACTCATGGGAAGTACTTCTCATCTAATCAATGAGCAGGGAAATGAGGATAGGGACCATAGTAGTACCGATGGACGCATCATTGTATCTACCGTACTCCCTTTGCTAGGATGACCTTCATTGATCTGGGATCAATGATACTGGTCTGGGACCAGCGGTAGGAGTTGTACCCACTATGACACTGACTTCGGGTCGGTTGAGCACTGGTCTGGGACCAGTGGTACATACTCTGAGACTGACTTCGAGTCAGTAGAGTACTAGTCTGGGACCAGTCGTAGGAGTTGTACCTACTATGACACTGACTTTGGATCAGTTGAGGACTGGTTTGGGACCAGTGGTACACACTCTGAGACTCTGAGACTGACTTCGGGTCAGTGGAGAATGCTATGACACATTCTCAATCAATTCTTCTTCTTCATGGTTCAACAGAGCTAAGTTGAGCAAAGCAGAGCTGAGCAAAGCTGAGCAGAGCAGAGCAGAGCCAGCAGAGCTGAGCAGAGCCAGCAGAACAAAGCAGAGCAAAGCTAGCAGAGCTGAGCAAAGCAGAGCGGAGCCAGCAGAGCTGAGCAGCGCTAAGCAGAGCAGTGCAGGGCACTGATAACAGAGATAGTACAGTTGGACATATGGATCAGCAGATGGAGTTCTCCCTAGTTGAGAGGGAGTGTTAAAATTGGCAACTAGGGCCAAACTCCATGTGGGTCATATTATTTATGGCAACTGATATTTGTATTGGATCCTTCTCATTGAGAGGAGTAGGATTGATCTAAAGATTATCCGATTCCAATAAGTATTTATGAAGTTATGAATTTATTTATGTTATGGACAAATTGTTAAGTCGGCCAGCAACTTATGTAGGCTTAGAAGCCCAACAGTCATGTATGTCTATTCAACCTCTACGTTTAGTATAAATAGAAGAGGACCTACAAGTCATTTCTACACACACTTGGATCTCTTCCTCTCTCTACTTGTCTTTGGGTTTTAGTAGGAGGAGAGATCCTAAGGAAAAGTCGGAACTGCCGGAAAAGCCGGAAAAGCTGGAATAGCCGAAAAAGTTGAAAAAGCCGGAACTGCCAAAAGCCAGAAAAGCCAGAACTGTCGGAAAAGCCGGAACTGCTGGAAAAGCCGAAAATACCGAAAAATCCAGAAAAGCTGGAACTGTCGGAAAAGCCGGAACTGCCAAAAACGCCGGAAAAACCGGAAATACCAAAAAAGCCAGAAAAGCCAAAAAAGCCAAAAATGTCAAAACTGTCGGAACTGCCGAAAAAGCTAGAACTACCGAAAAAGCCGGAACTACCGAGAACTGCCGAAACAACAGGAGCATCTGTCTCCGAAGGAAGGCAGCATGATGTATGAGATCATGGGTAGCATAATAAGCAGCATGATGGTATGAGCATGAGCAGCATAATGATGCATGATGATATGAGCATAGGCAGCATAATGATGAATGAGATCATGAGCATGGGCAGCTTGATGATGAATAAGACCATGGAAGATGCAGCATGATGAGCAGCATGAAGATGAGAGTAGCTCAGTCATCAAGGTTCAACACATGTGACAGTGCAGCAAGGTGTCACACAGTAATGTATAACAAATAGACGAGATGCGGCACTATGATAGGTGAACGAGTCACCTTAGAGAATCAATTGAAGCAATATGTCTTCAACTGATCTCATGCCGATATCAAAAGTCAAATTGATTGACTTCTATTGTAAATGTACTATCTCTCTCACTTTCTCTGCTGAACTTTGAAGAACATAAAAGAAGAATTGATCAAGGGTTTCCCCACATTGGGGTTTGTCCCTGGCTAGCGCCACAACTTGTGTCCTCTTGTCTTGGCTTGTCTTCTGCGATTTATATTTATGTTCTATCTGCAGTTTAATTTATGCTGATGTGATTGCTAATGTGGAAAAGAAATTGAAATAAAATGCTCTAGCATAGAACATACCTAAAATTAACATAAAGTATGAGACCAATGCCTTAATGGAGTCATAAATTCTTGCTTATAGTAAATTGGAACTAAATGACCGGATGGACACCCGCTACTTAAGATGATTGACTAGCCTGAATTATATGCAAACCTATGACCTATGTGTGATGCAGAGATGTTATTATTTTTAGTTAAATGCTTAATCTAGATGTAACCTTCCCTTAACTATTTTGAAGTTTTGCTCCAAGCTAGGTTGTGGGAAGGATGCCAACCGGAAGCAGGCTAGGGCCTGATTAACGATACATTATGTTGTGCTCCTATCACTCTATGCCTCCAGCGCTGCAGAGACTGTAGCTCTGACGACTATGAGGTCACCGTGTTAACCACCGAAGAGTTGTCGAGACCCCTCAAGCCAAGTGAGAAGGGTTGTCCTATATCTCTATCAACCTAGCTTATGCTAAGAGGTAAATTATTAATGCAATCTAAATCTAGTATGTTGATGCAAGAGATTATGGGTGAGATTTAAGATTGCTTAAGATACCTAAGAACTTATGTGAAATTTGTCTTAATGCAAGAGTACTTAACAATGTTTTGATACAATCTTAAACAAGATGAGTGCTAAGAGATACAAGTGTAAATTTCAAGTAATCAGCTTATCCACCAATAATTATTAACACAAGATATTACGCCAATCAACAAGATCAATGTCAGCTTCCGAGTGCAAAGATGAGATAAGCCAATTTCAGATCTATGACAATTTATATCAGCAGTAAAAATTCAAAACATTTAGACTTTATCAATGTTATAACAGCAGTGAGGAAACCACTTCAAATCACACATAAAACATAAAAAATTATCAGTGACCAGCAGATGTAAATTAACTTATTTAGCCCACTTTGTCATGATGTATTCAGTTATATTACAGATCTGATTGTTTAGTTTACAGCAGTAAACAACCACTAATCAATAAGCTAAAGATGCCAAAAATAGATGATCAATATGCCCAAAAATGGTAGAAATGCACTAGAACTCAAAAATTTTAATTTTTAGAGCTTTTAGGAAATGTGATTCAGCAAATTTCAGAACTGGTATGTTTATTACAGCAGTGAAACAGTGACAGATAAGTAAGCTCGAAATACTAGAGATAGTTCCCAAAATGCCTAAAAATAGTATAAAACTTGCCAAAAACTGAAAATTCATTTTTTTATCCTTATTAAGTATATGCTTCAAAAATATTTCAGACCTGAATTTTAAGTTATGCAATAAATTCCAGCAAGCTAAAAAAGTTAGATCTATGCTAAATTTGAAATGCCCAAGTGGCCAAAACTTGTGAAAATATAGATTTTACAATTCTAATTGATTTTGACCATTTAAAATGTGATTTTAGGGCTTAAAGAATATTGATTTGACTGTTGTAGTAAAACTGAAGCAAAACAAGGGTTTAGAGGTCAAACTCTAGGCCTAAGGCCTTGAAGATCCCGCAGTTGAAATCCGTTGAAATTTGGGATCATGTTGCCGCTTGAAAAATATGAATTTTTGTGACCTTAAGCCTGCAAAACCGCCAAGTATTTAGCCTTAAAACTTCAAATTAGGGTTTTAAGTCAATTTAGGGCAAAAGAGGCCAAGAAAATGGAGAACAAGGCTAAGGAAGACAAATTTGCGAGGATAAAAGGGCTAGGATGATAGATTGGGGCCCAAGGATGAAGAATAAGGCCTCAAAGAGGCAACACTATGCCCAATGAGGCTATATGGAGGGTTTAGAGGCTTAGGAAAAGCCCCAAGGCTTATGGCCTAGGGCCTAAGGGCCACAAAAGGAAGGGCCACAATCCCTTAGAGGGCTACAGATTAGAGAAAGGAGGGAGAGGAGGCCGAGAGGAGATGGAACGGAGGACGAGAAGGCTAGACAGAGGGCTGAGGATGAGATGGAGGGTCGAAGAGGCCTCACGGAGGAGGAGAAGGCTGGACAGAGGACCGAGGAGGAGATGGAGGGCCGAAGAGGCCTCACGAAGGAGAGAGGAAGGCCGAAGCGGGAGTCGCAAGGCCTCTAAGGCCTGCGGCTAGGGTAAGGAAGGGAAGTCGCAGCTCCTAAGGGTCATGGCTAACCCTGGGAGGGCTAGAAACCAAGATGCAGAGGGCAAAAGGAAGGAGGGCAAAACCGGGGCTAGAAGCCCTAAAAAGCTTGAAACCCTTGTTCCAAAAAAATTTATGCTTCAACGCTTTGATTTTTTGAAAATTCTTCCATATAAACCATGCAAAAAATTCCAAGAGATTAGATCTTACCCTCAAGGGCCTAGATCTAACTCTTCTTCCACTTGACTCCTTGATCTAACCAACAAAAAATAAGATTTACAACACCCAAACCCCAAATATATACAAAATGAATCTAAAAACCCCAACCCAAGTTAGAAAGATAATTTACAAAATATACATGGGTTTTAAAATAGATTTTGAGAAAATATTTTTTATGATATTTTTTCCTTGAAAGATGGTGAAAATGCTTCAGAAAAATTTATGTTCACTATAGCCCTAGCGAAGATTCAATCCACTGTATAAAAATGAAGGATCCAAACAAAGTAACTCTTGCCCACAGTATATGAACTTGGACTACAAGCACTATGTATTATCTCAAAATAATAATATAAAGCACCATATAAGAACGTTGTAGTCAATACATACCACACGAAAAACAAACAAGAACACCTTGAGTTTCACCCCAAAGTCTTTTATTATAGTAGAAAAAATTGTTCCCAACGGGACAATAGTTTACAAAATGCTTTAGCAACAATTCTAGCCAGAGATCAAGATGACTAGAGACTCAACCGACTCTCTAATTT
The DNA here is from genome assembly GCA_000404065.3 of Pinus taeda. Taxonomy (NCBI): domain Eukaryota; kingdom Viridiplantae; phylum Streptophyta; class Pinopsida; order Pinales; family Pinaceae; genus Pinus; species Pinus taeda. The sequence continues at coordinate 249,979 of APFE030512361.1, forward strand.
ATAGATAAATCCTCCAAATAGAAAAATAACGGCTAGTTTCTTTGATCCTTGTCAAAATAATCTTGCTCGTTGATAAACACTTCAAGATATTTTAATCTTGGCCCTTGATTTTTTTATTTTTGAGGAATTTTCAAATTTATCATTTAATTTCATTTTAATTAGCTCAATCTCCTAATGTTTGGGGTCACTTTTGAACAAAAATACATGTGGGGCCTCTAAACCCCACACTTCCTAAGTGCTAATGCAAATTTATTCAAAATTGGGCAAAATTGATATTTCCCTTAGCAATGTTTCTAAGTGGGAATATCACATTTCATCTCTTTGGGCTCAAAGTTGCAGTACCATTTCTGTGCCTCATATCCTTGCATGGCCATGTAAAAGCTTTGATCAAGTCATCTTCAAAAACCATGTTAATATCCACTATATAATTCATAAAGGACTCTAAGAAATATACAACTAACCATGGATTATCATTAAACTAAGGGGCGTGACTAGGCATATCAACAATAGGAGAATGAGGATATCTCGAAATGCATGATAAATTCAAAGGAACGAGTAAATAATCAAAAGACAACGTCTTATTGCAATCCATTTGGACATATAGGATGATGATTCCTTAAGCTCAAAATCTGCTTACCAATCTTAGAATTACCATAAATGTGGAGTCACTAATATTTACCTTAATTCTTACCTTTGGAAAGTTGTTTCTTTCACTGTATATTTTATGTTTTGTTCAACTGGAGTTTCCAAGTGAGATCCCACAAGGTTAGCCTTAATACTAATAATCTCACCAAAGTAAAAACAAGAAAAACTTACCAAGATGATGTGGTTGGGAAATTGAGCTCCCCATGAACAGCGCCAATAAATGTTACCAACCAAAATAGCAGTCTCATTATGGTCCTCACAAGATATTAGGGTGGTAGCATGCAAAACAAGTGCCCACTATCACCTCGGCATGAGTCCCCACTCTTTAGGCCAACTCTTACAAAGCCAAGTGAGGCTTCCCTACACTAAATACACTCCAACACAAGTTAATAAACCAGTGACTAATAATACCTCTTGGGTGATCGAATCTAGGTGTTAATTTTGAAGGTCTTGCTAATCTCGAAATGAGAAATTGGCTACAAAAATACAGAGACCACCAAGACAAATAACACTAACTATAAGAAATAAACCTTGAAATAACACCAAGTTGAATGTTAAGAGTCCTTACTTTAGAGACGAAAACCTTGCTATAGACCTTGGTAAATGGTTGTAGATGAAAAATTAGTTTGTTGTTCTACAACTTCAAAATTGTAAAAACTCAGAAAACAACAAGCTAAACCCCCTTTACGAACCAACCACAAGTATATAAATACTCCTAAGAGTTGGACCTAGGAGTGGTAATGTTAAGGTAATGAATGAATATCAATAAAAATAGCCTAGCTTCATATACTGTTGGCTCTTTAGGAGTTTCTTCCCCTTGAGGTGTTGCAGCCTTCTTGTTCCTCAATCTTTCAATAGCTTCCATTTGTTGTTCTTTTGTTCTCTCTTCCTCTTCTTTCTATAGTTGTTTTGTACATTGTGTCGCAATTTCTTATATCCTTGCACGCTTAAATCAAAATCCACATCTCCTGTAATATCCAACACTTCACATGTTGGTTCGATTGTCACTATGCTTAAGTGGATGGGTTTTAGTCCTCCTCACCTTATGAGTTTTATATGGGGCATTAATTGACCCTGCTGGTGATGATTTCCTAAGTGCCTGAACCATTAGAGACTTTGTCCTTCCTTGAATAAGTTCTTCATTAATGGGTTGTCTAGACGTTTTATTTTTAACAAAGGGATAAGATTCCCCTCTATGACCAATAGGTATTGGAGGCATGGCCTGATAGTTGCACAATGGATCTGCTATAGGTTATGGTGTAGTGACCAATGTGTTTTGTTGAGTGGGTTGCCTAAAGGTGCTCTGCCCAAAAACTGGCGTTGATACGCTACCAGAACCATCAAAGTTAAGAGATCAATCTCTTATACCCCCTTTTGGATGATAAAGCCAATCAAAATTGTAACATGAAGGCTTTGAGTTGTCCATAGATTCTATAGATTAAGGTTTTTCATTCTTTTTAGGAGGATATAGCCATGACCAATCTTTTGGTTGTGCCTTCGCCCAAGCATTAGCTTCTTTGGCTAGGTTCTTGGGAAACTCTTCAAGCTTCCGCTAAGAATTTGCATACTCCTTCCCAAAAGCTGATTCCATTTTTTCCATCTTAAACAAACCCTACAAGCTGGTAGGAGAGCCAACTCTGATACCACTGTAGCATCCTAGGTTAAGTTCCTAGGGTTTCAACACTTATAAAGAGAACAGTGCGCCTTCATTTACCAATACAACAACATACTTCCTTACTGATATAAAAATGCATCAAGAGTCATAAAATTCTTCCACAATTGATCATAATTAGAGCCAACTGTCAAGCCCATACAACCATAGCAATTCTTAATTGTAATAGTAATATTCACGAGTATTGAAACAGTGATATTTAAAAGTACTGAAACCAAACCAAAGAGTTGATTCACAACAGTCTTCAACTAGCTATAAATTAATTTAACCCTGAATTTCGGTCCAAATAAAAGATCCCGCTAGCTGAATCTATAATAAACTCGTTGTCAAAATGCAGCCCTCCGGTCTGCCAAAACCCTAGATATGTCTCATTGCCTAAAGCCTTCGTTGTACCTTCAGTCCTTGATGTTTGTTGCCTAGAACGAGCAATTGCCTTCTTCAATGGTTTTGTGGCCCTAGTTAGAGTAAAATAACAATGCACAAAGAATCGTTGGTTTAGCATAAATTGTGTTCTTGCTGCCTTTAGAACAACCTCATATTTCGGATGAGAAGGTAAATTCCTTGATCCAAAGAATATCTTCCTAGCTAGCCAAAACATATTCAATTTATTCCAAGAGAATACCTTGTGCCAGAACAAAGAAAATAAGTGTGTGTAGGGTGGGATCAGCTCCACCAAAACTAGACAAAAAGATTAGAGAGGGTGGGATCACCTCCACTGAAGCTAAGTAAGAAGAAGGGCTCTAAAACCCTCAGAGCCTCAGCTCAAGAAAATAGAGATATATGATCCAAATCGATAATAATCAAATGACTCCAACTCTCCTTTATTTATAGATTTTTTCATGGGCTTCACTCTAATGTGAGGGGTTGCAAGTGCAACCCTCAATTTGGGCTTTTTGCCCTAGCCAACCCAAAATGTACCCAATGTTTCCCCAACCACTCGATAATTGGGCTTTTGCCCCTTTATCAATACTATAGCCAAAGGGGTTGGATAGGCTACTTCGTCCTCCCATGGGAAATTAATCAATTAGGGACATTACACCACTTGGGTGGGTAAAAGGGCAAATGATAAGCGTCATGTATAACCCAAGTGATAGAACTACCTAAAAATAAAGATTTGAAGTTCAAGCTAGTGAGATATTTTTGTATTTTATATTTTATAAAACAAAATTTGGAAAATTTTGGATTTTTAAAATATGTGATTGTTGCAGTGAGGCTTGCCTTGGCCTTGTAAATTACCCTTTTTGGTGTCTGATTACAATCACAACCCCTTCTAGATCAACCTTGTGTTTTGGACTAAGAGATGGGATTGGAATCAAAAGACCAATCACGCTCACTATATTCTAAGATCATGTAACGAATCCCAAATCCAACTAGGAGTGATTTCCTCTTGAAATATCTCCAGGATATGGGTCAACTATGGTATTGTAAGAGATCTTCTCTTCATTGAAACCCCCAATAAGGGTTATTCTAGCAAATAGATCTTGATAATCCCAATCTAATAAAGAAAAGGTGATGACTAGTGCCCTAGCCTCCTCTTCCACGTGATTGTGTAACCCCCTCAATGGATGATCCGGATTGGATCATTATATTGTCTGTTATCCATCTCGATGCTTTTAGAGTGGAAAAATTGGAGGAATCGACTCTTAGGACCATTTTTACCAGCAGAACCCAGTTTGGCAAATTTGGGTTTGAAACCTTCTAGAAGCGTTTTGAGGCATCAAACAATGTTTTTTTATGGGGTCAAACTTTGTCGCTTTTGTGTTATACCATTTCTTCCTAGTCTACACACACAAACCTTTCCAACGACGCAAGAATCACGTCAATTGGAATCCGTATGCGAAAGTTATGCCACTCAGAAGTTGACCTTTCTGTTTTCACCACCATAATTTGATAGGATGCCACATTAGCCCCCATTATTCATGGAAAGGGGGCTAGCCACGTGATTATGATGAAGAAGACTCTAGAAGAGTCTATATTGTAACTTTGGTTAAGGGTTGAGTTAGTCGAACCTAACCACTAGTAAGTTATTGGGTTGTGTTATAACCAGGGCACTAGGAGGAAAAGGGGTGTCATTCTTTCGAGTGCATTTGTTCCATAGTTGTGCAAAAATAGCTAGGGGGGATAGGATATAGAGAAAATAGAGAGGATTTGTGCACTGTAGTAGCCCATGGGCCATATGCCATACTTCTTTGTACTCAGCCATATTTCCATTCAGAGAAAGAGAGCGGAGCGACCTCACCTTCCTAGTGGGTTTTTCTCCTGAAAGGGTTTACCAAGTTATATCTTGTGTCAAATGTGTGTGAGAGAGATGTTATTTCATTGTTTTCTATTTTTTGCATAATTTTTATTTTGCATGCATGCACTATTAATAGTATTCTACATATCTAAAGATCTAAAAGGAAATAAAACTGTAATAGTGTAGAATTTTAGATTTTAAATACAATTTTATCAAATTTGTTGTGACGAATGATCCAGTGGAATATCCACAGTAGTTTACTGATGATATTGGTATCAAAGCAAGTTTTTTTGGGCGTATTGTGGATATTTGCAGGGGATCTAGATCAACTGGGCCAAAAGTCGTAAACCCCTAATCATGGCTGACGAATTTGTGAACAACCCTCGTGATCCTGTAGAGGAGAGGTTTTCGCGGCTAGAACAAGAAGTTGTTGATAGAAATTGTAACGTAAATCTCCTCATGGCAGTCCTGAGCAATAAGCTTGGGATATTTGGAGAAGATGGGGGTTCAAATGCAAAGGACAAATCAAAAGGGGGATTAGGAAATTGGGAAGAAATGGAGAACCAGCCAAAGAAAGAACCAAGAAAAGATCAACCCAATTCGAGTGTTGTGAATCAATCATAGCCCCTGTTTAAAATGGAAGCAAAGGTTGATATCAAGTCGTACCATGGCAAGATCAACACTCTGAAGCTAAATGATTGGTTGCAGCAACTAGAAGTGTATTTTAGTGTCCATCAAATTGAGGAAGAACAAAAGATTTCATTTGCGCGAATGAAATTAGAGAGCCATGCCCTGACTTGGCGAGAAAGCCACACAGAGACCTTGAGGTTGGAGGGAGAACCTCCAGTGACTAAGTGGAAGTACTTCAAAACCCTCATAAAGTCACATTTTTACCCTATTGGGTATGTAGAGGACCAATGGATCGGGTGGCACTACTTTAGGCAAAATTTGGGGCAAAGCATACAAGAGTATACCACAGAGTTCAAAAAGTTCACCATAATGTTGGGTATCTCCCCAAAGAGCCCAGATGTACTCCTCAAGTATTTGGGGGGTCTACACTGCCATCTGCGAGAGCAAGTGATGTTGTTTAGGCCCAAATCGATGGACGAGGCTTGTGTACAAGTACAATACCTAGAGAACATAAGCCTGAAGAAAGCACAATCAAGTGGATCGAAGCAAGAGCAACAGGACGCTTCTAAGGAGGGGAAGAAGAAGCACAAAGGGGGAAAAAATAAAAAGATAGCAGCCACAACACACCAGTGCAAAGATCCCAGCAACTGCTGCAACATTGACGACCATATTGAGGAGAAGAGTTGAAAGTTGCATTTAGAGCTTAATCTGAAGAACAAAAAGAAAGATAATAAGAAGAACAATCTCATGGCCATTGATTCGAGTAACAAAGTTGAAAGCAGCTCAGACATGGATGAGAAGATCGTTTGTACATCAGTGCAGAAGGAGGTGAATCTGAGTAGCCTTCAGCAACAGGAAGAGAAAGAAATGACCATATAAAGATACAAGTCAAGAAGACCAAGACTGATGCTTTGTTTTACTCAGGATCACAAGAAAATCTCATTACAGAAAAGTTGGTCAAGAAGTTGGGTTGGAAGTTCGTGATCATCCAAGCCCATACCCATTTGGATGGGTAAATAAAGATGCAGAGTTGTAGGTAACAAAACAATGCAAAATTAGATTTGCCATTAGTGTTGATTTTATTAACGAAGTAGAACTAGATGTGGTTCCCCTTGATGTATGTGGAGTCATGTTTGGGAGTCCCTACATGTTGAAGAAAGTGTAACTAGGTTTGGTTTTCATAATGACATGTAATTATGACTGATGTAAATGATGTAATAAAGAGAACAAAATTATTATTGTAAACTTGCTTCATGCGTTTTATGAGCAAGTGATTTTAGAATAAAAGGATTTGTCATTTAGAGTCAAGAATTAATGTCATGTATGAAGAGCTCTTCTTGAGCCAATGTTCAATGTATACAAGTCTATAGAAATGTCTAGAAACCCTCCAAAAACAAGCACAATCCCTCTTGAAGAAGTCAACCTCCAAACAATAACAAAAGGAAGTCTTATCGGCTCACCTATGGAGACACACCCATTTAGCATGACATGTTAGCTCAAGTGTAGAGGCAAACTACTATATATATGTGGCTGGGGTCACCATAAAAGGCAGAGAATTCGGACAAGCCTCTCCGTGTTTTTCGAATGGGTACCACAAAGATGAAATCTCAGCCTCCTCATAGTCTTGGTGATCACAGTCTCGGGCTACTAAAACAATGATCACAGAAGCAGCCTCGGATACCACAAAAAAGGGCTCGGACCTGTCTTCTTGTAGTCTCGACATATTTATGATGAGAAGGATCTCGATAATCCCATAGTAACACACTCTGTCTCGGCATACATTCTAGATGCAGTCATAATCTCGACATAAATGTAATCATGGTCTCGGTATAGATACAGTCATGATCTTGATGAAGGTCACAGTTAGCGCTCATATATATATATATATATATAATATATATATATATATATATATATATATATCAGTATAGAGATCTCGTTGTTATGGTAAAGATATCGGTGAAGGTGTAGCAATGGTGTAGCAATGATGATATTAGTGGTGCAGTAGTGATGGCCTCGATGTTGCGGGAGTGATGACTTCAGTAGCAGTGATAATGATCTCAGCAATGACAAAGAAGAGGATTGGTGTCTTGGTCTTGGAGTGGCCAAATAGGTCAAGGGTCATGGTCTTGGTATTTGTCAATTGGAATCTCTATAAGAATGTGGGTTTTCCTCTCAAAGAGTGAGGTTTTGGCCATGGCAGAAAACCAACATCTTGTGTTCTTGTCTCTTTTGTTTTGGTAACTATTTGATGAAGTAAGAAAACACACTCTAATAATAACAAGAAAAGATTGTGCTAATAAGAAAAAGTAAAAAGGTACCTCACAAATAGTTATCGTCGTGAGAAGAATCTTATTAACCTAATTGCCCTAGATTCTTTAACACTACATGTACATGCGAGATGCAATAGTCATGTGAAGAACCAACCAATATCGGCTCATCAAGAATGGGCATCAATGCGCACAAAGGAAAGTCAAACATATCATTGGTAAGTGCCGACCAAGCCAAGAAATTGATCAGTTCTAGCAAGAAGTATGCTTTATTATTTTTAAGAGAAAATCAATCTGTATAAGAGTCAGTGAGAGGCAAGGCATCCCAGGAGGGGTTTACTAAGAAACAGAAACAATAACTGGAATAGTTGCTACAGGGATACAAGGATGTGTTTCGAGAGCCCAAAGGGTTACCACCTAAGAGGGAAGTGGAGCACGAGATCTAGTCTTTGTCGGACTCCCGGTTGCCAAACATTGTGTTGTATAGGAAGTTTGTTATAGAAGCAAGTGAGGTGAAGAAACAGTGGCAACAGTTGCTGGAACAAGGTGTCATTTGACCGAGTACATCACCATGTGGGTCACTTATCATCATTGGTAGATTTGTATAGTTTATAGGGCATTGTACAAAATCACTCTCAAGAATAGGTACCCCCTGCCCAGGATAGATGATCTGTTGAATCAATTGCAGCAAGAAAAATACTTCACCGAACTAGACTTAAAGTCTGGATATCATCAGGTTCGAGTCAAAGAAGAAGATACCTGGAAGAGCGCCTTCAAAACTAGTCAAGGTTTGTATGAGTGGTTAGTCATGTTATTTGGCCTATGCAATGCACCGTCTACATTTATGAGATTAATGAATGATGTATTGCACCCTTTTATAGATTAATTTGATATTGTCTACTTGGATGATATACTAGTATACAGTGCTACCAAGGAGGAGTACATCTCACATTTAATGTAGGTACTGGAGACATTAACGAAGCACAAGTTGCTAGCAAATCTTAAGGAGTCTCAGTTTGCACAACATTCTTTGATGTATGTATGGAGGTCACCATGAAATGGTCAGTGCCTACTAATGTTTTTGAGGTCAGGAGTTTCATTGAGGCAACATAGTACTTGAGGAAATTGATAGTCTCATTTTCAGTGGTAGAAACACCGAGCCAAGCCATAATAACAAGTGGCAAGAGTTTTTAGTGGGGAAAGGCTCAACAAAGGGCTTTCGAGGAGCTAAAGAAGAATATCAGTCAAGCACCAATTCTGCCATTACCAAACTTGCAACATCCCTTTGAAGTGAAGACAAATGGGAGTGGGTATGCGATGGGAGCGATCTTGATGCAAGGAAGAAGGTTTGTACGCTACCATTTTGGAGTATTTCATGGGGCAATTCTTAACAACCCTACCTACGACAAGGAGCTATGCCCTGGTGCAAGCTGTGAAGAAGTGGAAACACTATCTAATGGGAAAGGAGACAATAATCCACACAGATCACCAACCACTACAGTACCTGCAGGCCCAGAGTAAACTACAATAGATCAGACATTACAAGTGGGCGGGGTTGCTACAACAGTTTCATTTGGTAATCAAGTATAATAAGGGCACCATAAACAAGTTGGCTGACATGCTCTCAAGGCCACCCATATCAAAGATCACAACTTTGGGGACTCTTATGCACATGGAACCATTTACCCATCATGCATACAAAGAAGCATATTCAGAGGATGAGGACTTCAAGGAGGTGTTTCAACAGTTGCAGAGTCAGTCATGTGTACGATCACGACAGCACCATTGACTACCATCTCCAAAATGGGTTACTCTATAGGCTAGATAAGCTATATGTTCCTACAGGTGAGCGATTGCAACTAATTAGAGAGGCTCACAACTCCAAGGTTGTACGGCACTTTGGTTTAGGGAAGATCGTGGCCAAATTGCAAAGATATATGTATTGGCCCAAGATGCAAGAACAAGTAGTGAGGTTCATAAGAGGATGCATGCTTTGTTGTACCAGCAAGTCTAGCAATAGGAAACAAGGTCTATATCATCCCTTACCTGTACCCACTCGTCCTTGGGAAAACATTTCCATGGACTTTGTGGGAGGTTTACCAACAACCAAGAAGGGACATGACTAGTTGTTCGTGGCAGTTGACAGGTTCAGCAAGATCTGTGTTCTGATGCCTTGTAAAAAGACCATCAATGGGAAAGAAACAACAAACTTGTTCTTTAGATAGGTTTAGGTGCACTTTGGGATACCAAGGAGCATCGTTTCAGACAAGGACACAAGATTTATCAGTGCATTCTAGACTACATTGTGGGAGAAGATGGACACAAAGTTGAAGAGATCTACAACATTCCATCCGCAAACAAATGGGAAAACATAAGTAGTCAATAGGACTTTGGTGCAAATTTTGAGGTGATACAACAAAAAGCATCCAAAGACCTGGGATGAAAATATGGTATATATACAACATTCTTACAACAAAGCAATCCACACTTCTATAGGAAAGTCCTCATTTGAAACTTGTTTTGGATATTTGCCACCTTCAACTTTGGACATTGCATATGGGCAGCAAGGAGTGAGGGAAGATCTTACACGAGATGCTTTGAGGGCTGAAAATTTTATAGAGAAAATCAAGCAAATCCATACACAAGTACAAGAGACACTACAAAAGTCACAGGAGAAATATAAGGCTAGGCATGATCAGCGTAGAATAGAGAAATTGTTCAATGTGGGAGACAAAGTATGGCTACAATTGAACAAGGAGAGGCTACAAGGGCTTGGTAAGAAAATCAAGGCTCTGAGGTATGGTGCCTTTGAGATATTGCAAAAGGTAGGTGATAACGCCTATCGATTCAGCTTACCACCATATATGTGCATTTACTCAGTTGTGAATGTAGAAAATCTGAAACTCTATGAGCCTTCCATGCTAGATTAGGAAAAGGAACAGGTCCTACCTTCTATGGAGGATTTGGCACCAAATGTTCATGCAGAGTTGACAGAAGATACAGTTTTTCAAAGGAGGTCCAGAACTACAAGATAGGGGTAGTATGACCTTTGGCAAATTGGGTTGAAAGGACAACTTCCAGGAAAAGCTAAATGGTACACCAGAGAAAAGGTGGAGGAAAAATTTTCTCACCTCATTCAGTAAAAGATTTTGGGGACCAAAAGCCTCCCAAAATGGGGAGGTGTGATCTAGATTGGATCATTATATTGTTGCTCATCCATCTCAGTGCTCTCGGAGTGGAAAAAGTGGAGGAATCAGCTCTCAGGACCATTTTTACCAGTAGGACCTAGTTTGGTAAATAGGGGTTTGAAACTTTCTGGGAGTGTCTTGAGGCATCAAACAACATTTGTTAGGGGTAAAAATTTGTTGCTTTAGCCCCACACCTATTTTTCCTATTCTACATATAGAGACCTTTCCAATGATGCAAGAATCGCGTCAATCAAAGTCTATATGCGAAATTTATGGCACTCAAAATTTGACCTTCCTATTTTCACCACCATAATTCGAGAGGATGCCACGTCAGCCCCCATTATTCATGGAAAAGGGGCTAGCCACGAGATTATGATGAAGAAGACTCTAGAAGAATCTATATTGTAATTCTAGTTAAGAGTTAAGGTAGTCAAACCTAACCACTAGTAGGCTAAATGGTACACCAGACAAAAGTGGAGGAAATATTTCTTCACCTCATTCAGTAGAAGCGTTTGGGGACCAAAAACCTCCCAAAATGGGGAGGTGTGATCCAAATTGGATCATTATACTATTTGTCATCCATCTCGATGCTTTCGGAGTGGAAAAAGTGGAGGAATCAGCTCTCAAGATCATTTTTACCAGCAGGACCTACTTTGGTAAAATTGGGGTTTGAAACTTTTTGGGAGCGTTTTGAAGCATCAAACAACGTTTTCACTTTTTATTCTTATTCTACACATAGATACCTTTCCAACGACGCAAAAATCGCATCAATCGGAGTCCGTATGCGAAAGTTATGCCACTCAGAAGTTGACCTTGTTTTCACCACCATAATTCGAGAGGATGCCACGTCAGCCCCCATTATTCATAGAAAAGGGGTTAGCCACGAGATTATGATGAAGAAGACTCTATAAGAGTTTATATTATAACTCTAGTTAAGAGTTGAGGTAGTGAAACCTAACCACTAGTAGGCTATTGGGTTGTGTTATAATCGGGCCACTACAAGGAAAAGGAGTTTCATTCTTTCGAGTGCATTTGTTTCATCGCTGAGCAAAAATAGCCAAGGGGGACACGAGATAGAGCACACAAAGAGGATTTGTGCACTGTAGTAGCCCAAGGGCCACAAGACATACTTCTTTGTACTAGCAGCCATATTTCCATTCAAATAAGGAGCACGGAGCGACCTCACCTTCTAGCTAAGTTTTTCTCCCAAAAGGGTTTCCCAGGTCATATCTTGTGTCAAATATGTGTGTGTGATTTATTTCGTCGTTCACTATTTTCTACATAATTTTTAATTTGCATGCATGCACTATTAACAATATTCTACAAATCCAGAGATCTAAAAGGAAATAAAACTGTAATAGTGTAGAATTTCAAATTTTAAATATAATTTTATCAGATTTGTTGTGACAAACAACCCAGTGGAATATCCATGGGATTAATGGATCGACCCAATGAGCTTTGTGTAAAATTGGTATACCTACAAAAATGTTATGGAGCACAATCTCTACAATGGCAAGAAGAAAAGGAATAGAAAAGTCAATCCATGGGACAATTGTTTGCACCAAAAGAAAAGTTCTCATTATGGCATTATGATCTCATAGTGCAACAACACCAAAATGGGCGGAGGGACTAGCCTTATATAATTTTTCTTGTAATGGCTAGTTTGAAACCCTCTCCCAAAGAAGATGATTCTTTGACTTCTCATCCACAACCTAGAGACTAAATTGCATGGGAAATAATTTTACATGAGATTTGTCCACAAGAGGAGGTTGATTTGCTTGACGACAAAAAATGTATGGTTTGTGTCCAAAAGAGGTCCAATGTTCAACTTGACTTTTTGATCATCTTCAATGTCCTCTTGCCCACCAACAACTAGTTTTGACTTTCCAATGGTCAATTTCCACCCACACTTGTGGCTTGGATGGGACATCACTTTGCATGGATGGGTAATTTGCTAGATCTCCAACGCCCTTGCTGATTTGAGTAATCTAACACATGAGTTTTGTCTAGAAGTAAATTTACATAACTTTTAACATAAAATTTGTCTCTGAATGTCAAGTACGGACCTTGAGTTGCCATCTTTTGCCTTGAGTCTAAATGATTTTGGACCGACTCCAAAAATTGCCTTATGGAAAAAATTCCCTACCATTTTTGTCCAATGTTTTGCTTGAGGGACGTAGGCCACATCGCAAGGATTCCAATGAGCTATTACTTGACCAATTTGGACCTAGGATGTTACCTCTACACCCACTTGAATCTTGGAACGTGTGAGTTGATTATGAGGTTGATTTTTGGTTGCATGAGTAGCACCCTGCTTGATTGATGGATTTTGGCATCTGGGCTTCGTCCAAAGAATGGGTTACTTCAACTTTAACTTTAATTTTTACCTCGCATGCCTATGAGTGACCTTCTTTTAGCTATTTTTACTCCCCTGTGTGGCTAGAGAGACAGAACCACCACCTTTAAACTAGAATATTTGCTTCATGTCTTCACTTTTCTCCAAAATTTGTATGTGGCATGTCAGGTACACATTGTTTAGAGTATTTTGAATCTTTCTTGATTTTGGTGACCCAAGACCCTATGCAATAGGATCTGTGAATCACCTTGGGAAATGTGAAATTCTATGAACTACGAGACTACCCTATTGAGAATTGTAAAATGTGTTGAATTTTTGTAGCAACGAGAGGTATTCCCACATGCCAAGAGACCTTCTAAATCGGCCTAGAAAAATTATGGAAATTAAAATAAAAAAAATTCTATTTTTGGGTTTATGTGGGCTCAAAAGGAACAAGTTAGCCCCACCATGAAAGGGTATGTTCCTTGGGGTAGACCAGTGCCAATATACTTGCAAGAAATAATATGCTCAAAGTGAAATCATGATACTTGCATGTAAAACATATCTTTCAAGATATAGTAAACTGCAAGAATGGAAAATTGCCAAACAAATGTTAGTACAAGAGATATTGAAAATGTGAACAATAGGATACAACTTGCAAAAAGGAAAGCTTGTACTTTGAAAGAAATGCTCCAATAAAATATAGTAATGTCAAATACCCATGAACAAAAGTCTAGTCAACAAGTATAATGATATTGCAAGTAAGATAGAAAAGCCCACAAATCAAATTGATGTAAAATGAGATGATGCAAATCTAGACTATGTGAAATGCATGATATCTTGATTAATTTTAATTAGATGCCTAATCTATGGTGAGAAATTTCTCTTTCAAATCCTTACTACAAGGTAAATTGGGATGAGTTGCAAGGAAGATGGGTTGAGGCACTAGTCATTCATTAAGGATACCCTTTCCAGGATCCTTGCAATCCACGTGTCTTCATTTCTACAAGGGCTCGACCACAAGAGAAATGTGAGGTCATGCATTTTAACTTTACTCCATACCAAGTGAAAGAAAAATCAGAAAAAATTGTCCTAAAATGTTTATTCAACCAAGCTTATGTTTGGAGGTAGTTTTTAGAGATGCAAATCTAATTTAGTATGCTAGGTGAATATGCCTAAATGTGAGTGAAATGCTTCCAACGAGATATGTTGCTGACAATATACTTCCAATAGAGATACAGCAATGATATTAACTTTGAAATAGTGCTCAATAGAACATGTACCAACAACTCAATGGAAATAATGAAACAGAGATTAACTCAATGCTTAAAGATATCAACTCACAAGCTTTGAAAAATGACAATTATTGCATGAAATCATAAGCTAATAAGTTGCTTGTAAACGGAATGAACTAATAAAAAAAAAAGTACACAATTAGATCACTCAAGCGAAGTTACATATGAATGGACTTGTACAAAGTTGCTTCAAAGATGTGCTCAAAGTGAGATACAAAGTTTGCTAATAAACCAAGATGAGCCTGAAACTTTAAAAACAAGTATATAAAATTGCAACTAGATGACTTGAGATACAAATTAATGGTTAGAATGAAACTATGAAAACATTAGTTTGCCAAATGAAATGAAAGTGCTATGCCTGGCTTGTTGTGTGTTGTAGCTTAGACAAATGAATTGTACAATACAACGTACAAATAAAATAGAAGGGCAAGTTTGATTGCAAAATAGGAAAATGTGAGTGTTATGTGTTCACGGTATGAGTTAAACATGCACAACTAGATTAGATTAGTAAAATGAAATGATGCATGAAAGTAAATTAGTTGAACACATGAGAAACTAGACAAAAGAAAAAGAAAGTCAACCACCCAAGAAGATTTCCTCCCTCTAAATGAGGAGGTGGGATACCATAGGAAAAACTTTCCAAGCTCCCTCAAGAAAAATTAGCCTTTATTAACTTGATGTTACAATGATGAGAGCCCTTTTATATGTGGAAGAAGGGCTCAAGAGTTGAGGATGCCTTTACAATTTAAAAAAAAAAAAAAAAAATTGAAACACTAGGATCTTTCCTCTAGAAAACAATGAACATAGTTTACAAGAGTTGGATGGCTACAAGATGCCAAAGGGCCTTCAAATACAATCTAAAGCTTATAGCAGACTTTTACGCTAAAATTTGGAGCCACTTGCGACAAGAAAACTCGTGCAAGAGAAAGAGGTTAAGTCTCCTTCAAGTCCACGGCCAGCTGATATAAAAGGCAGACCTTTGAGAGCTCACGGCCAACAGAAAAACGAGGGCTCAAAAGGTCAAGGTGGAGAGGTTTCTCCTCAAATCGATGGTTCTCAGCCTGCAAACAAAAATGGGAAAGCCTCCAGCTCTTGACCACTTTAAAATCACTGCAATGTTAGATACAATGACCCTTGAAAAGGGCGGCTAAACCTCTGCAAAACAGTCCTACAAGTTAGTGTGAAAACGCATAAGAGAAGCAAATGAATAATTAGATCAATATAAGCACAAGTGTTTAAGATAAATGATTTAAATGGAATGGACTTGACTACAAGCTAAAGCAAAGGATCCTTGCAAGTACAGAATCAATAGATGGACTTTAGGAGACAACAAATGTGGGTCCTTCCATGCACATGCTCAAGAGTGGGATGATTCTTCCAAGAATGTCCCCTCACTTGAGGCTTGATCCAAAAATATTTCTCTACACAACTTCAAATAAACTCATTATATCTACAAATTTAAATAAACTCATTATATTTATATGGATTTAAAAACTATAATGATAAAGAAATCTTAGAAATTTATATGAAAATCTACTAAAACATTCCCTATCTAAAATAAATTTCTAAAACCAAATGCTAGTGTAAACTATCTCTACACTAACAAATCTCTAATAAGCATATGGAATAAGCCTATTACAAGTAGGCAATGAAACACAATGATTATGAAACACAATGATTAAGAATTATAAAAAAATAACCCATTATAAGTGAACCCCAAAATCTTTTATTACATATAAAATATGAATACAAAAAAGAGCAGAGCTCCTCCAAGCACAAGAGCTCGTATCAAGATACAATAATGGGAGCTAAAAGCTCATATAAATAGGAGAATGGGAGATAATCCCAATGTATAACCCCAATGCCAAGTGGAAAATGGTCGAAATCTCAAAGAAATTCGAACTCCATATGTAGAGGACGAATTTGAGATGCAGCGGCATTTTCCCTTATATCCCATGTGCCAAATTCGTTTTCCTTTGTTGTTGTGGTGCCAAGTGTGGGGTCTTGTGGGTGGAGATGGCAGCATATTCCCATGAAAATCTCCATCCAAAACTCATGGAATGGCACCACTGTAAGTCGTTCCCAAATCTGCTCCTCAAAACTGCGTTAAACTGCTGCCAGCGTGAAGAGTTTAGTGTTGTGCTTTGAGCTGCTTTGAGATGTGCGTACAAGTGGAAGGAAATGTGAATAATAGGGATGTTGTGGGTGGAGATGCCAGCATATTCCCATGAAAATCTCCATGCAAAACTCATGGAATGACACCACCATAAGTCGTTCCCAAATCTGCTCCTCCAAACTGCTGCCAGCATAAAGAGTGAAGTGTTGTGCGTCGAGCTGCCTTGGAGATGTTGGTACAAGTGGAAGGAAATGTGAATAATAGCGGACACATACCACAAATGTCTCAACCAAATATTTCCCCAAATCTCCTATGCTATGGTTTAGTCTCCATGAAAAATTCGAGATGCCCAAAGGATGTGCGTACCAGCAAATCTGGCCCACAAAATGATTTTTCACATGTGTTCAAATTCTTGTGCCATGTGGTTGCCCACTCACCCCTTTGACCCACTTATAACTTGACTTCATTTTCCACTTAATTTCCATGAACCACTTATAACTTCACTTTATTTTCCATTTCAAATGACATGTGGAATTTTTTTATCTTTCTTCACCTTTTATATGTGGGGTTATTTATTTCCACATTTTCCTTTAGATTGAAAAAGTGGGTTTTGAAGGTTTAGTTTATTTTTTACTTTTTAAAGTGTGTTTTCATAGAAAGTTGGGGAGGAGAGATGCAATTTTCACAATTCATACATTTTATAACTTCTCTAGACATCACTTACTATAATTTACATATGCAATTTATTAAAATTTCATCATGTAGGAAATTTTAAAAATTTAGAAAATAGTACCTATATCTAATCAAATTCCACAAAACTTTACGAGTGATTTAACATGGTAATATATATTGACTCTAGACACTAGGACTCACTTAGAGACCTCACTATCAAGCCGCACTCTAGCTTTGAGGTTCTAACTAGAAGAAAAAACTCAACTAATTATTAATTGTTGAAAAGCACAAATAATTAACCAAGTAAAAAAACTTGCTAAAGTGAACTCACTTGATAACAAAGTCCTAAGCTACTTAGCCCTGTTACATGACTTTATTTCATCATGCTAGCATCACTTTACAATATTCCTATAGGGCTTACGGATTTGAGTACCATAGAGAAGAAGAGAGAGAAGAAAGAGCTTAAAAGCTCTGGTATGAGCTTTGTAGGTGTTGGAATCCTCTCACATATCCTTGGGCATGGAGTCTTTAAGTGTACTTCATTGGTCAATAAAGTTATCAAACGATATTTTTTTAAGAGTGAGTTTCTCTACCATAGCTTGCAAATGTCATTAATATTAATTCAGATCTATTTATTTTGCATGCTCTTACTGGTTCGATCTGGCTATTTAGAGCTTATTTAAAGGGTTTTCCCTTTCAAGCTTGCCCAAGAGCAGAGGTGTCCTCATACTCTTGTGGTTGGCTCTTGTAATTTTATGTGTATATGCTCATTTTCTACTGATCTATTTTCTCTTGCATTAGATCTAAGTCTCTCTCTCTATGCATGCGCAAATCTACCCGAGGAGTTTTCTGAAGACGTTTTGAGGAGATTTATTCGGCGTTTAGCCCCACACACACACACCTATATATATATATATAGAGAGAGAGAGAGAGAGAGAGAGAGAGGAGGCTAACCAACATTTTTTTGGTACTTTTTGTAGATTTCAATGTAAATGGTGATTTTGACCAATTTGATTTCATTTTGGTTCCAAAAACATTGTTCAAATAATTACCAAAAAAAGTTAAATTACTCACTAACAAAAACCTCACTCAACCCAATCTAAAGGGTAAGGCTTTCATTCTAAAGGAAGGAGGGTCTAACAATTGCCAATCCTAACCTTAATATAAAAGGTAAATAGAACAAGCTTAACCTTACAAGTTGTGGAAGATGCAATGACTCGTCCACTTCTTTGTAACAATACAAAGTAATTGTAAAAGGAAAAGGTCAAATTCATCACACTAAGATGTACATTTTGAATAGGAAGTGAGTACCTCATAAAGAAAAAGACAATAAGGTGAAAGAACTACATTTTCATAAACATCATTCAACAAAGAAAAATGTTGGATGGTGAAATGGCTCAAATTCATGGAAAAATAATAAAAGATGGCTTAACCATTGGATTTCCTCAACAAAGAAGCATCCACTCTCTTTAGATCTGAGGAACATGAGACAAGGAAAGAGAAAACCTGGAGATATAAATCTAGAGTCAAATGGTTGTTAGAAGAAAAAAAATACAAAGTTCCATCACTAGTTTATCATCATTTTAGGAACTGCAATCAGAGTTTCAAGTTTAAAATTCTAGACTCACGAAGATATAGCAATTGTGATTAAGGGCCATTATCAATCCTTTCTTTTAGAACCTCAAATTGATTGAAATAGAGATATTAAAGATTTTTGTTCTATTTTCCCAAGGATCATTAGAGGAGTGGATCAATTTGTTGTCAAAAGGAAGTCACTTTGGAAGAAGTAACCAAAGCAGTTTTTGAAATGGAAAACTGCAATTTTTAAGTCTGAATAACTTAGATCGGCTATTTTTTTCAAAGGTTGTGACAAATAATCAAAGTTGTGGAAGACTTGAGCAAAAAGTGCATTGAAAACCTTAAATGCATCTTACATAACCCTAATTTCAAAGAAGGAAAACTCAATTTGAATAGACAATTTCAAACCAATCTCTCCATGCAATGTAACATATACAATAATATTTAAAGTTGCATTAAAAGCTTTATGGACAAATTAGTCCGATTTGTAAAAGGAGATAAATAATTAGTGACATAATTACTATGCAAGAAACCATCCATTACATAAAGAGTTCTTAAAAAAAGAATGCTCATAAAGTCAAACACATCCAAAGCCTATTTTAGATTGTGTTATAAATTTATGGACAACTGTTTTTTAAGCCTTTGGTTATAATATTGGTAACAACAAGGAATGGGAAATGAGTTGCATCAATTTAGTTTTATATGCATTTTTTTGTTAACAAGTCTTTATAAAATCTTTCCTCTCCTTCCAAAGGAATTAGGTAAGGTGAACCATTGTATATCGAGTTAAAGGTGATGGTTGAGCTTCAATTAAGGCACATATTAGAAAGGATATGGTTTCTTAGGACGACACGGTAATAGAGGATTATTTTCCCATTGCCCCTTATCATATTCCCTTCTTCTTCTGCACGGTAACTTCTCTCATACTTTCCACCACATCTTGGACCATTATATATTCTCAACATGAACATTTACATAGCCTTGAGTATGGTTCATAGAAGATATATTTAGAGCATTTACATGCCTAGCCATTCTCTAGGGCCTTGGCCTTTCACTTTGCACTAGGAATCCATATGAAACACATTTAAAACATCTAAATCTTAATTTCGTTTTATTTTCTCTCACATAGCTTGATGTTTAAGTTATAACCCCCACATTTGCAATTTATACACAATCTGACCCAATACTTTCCAAGGGTCGAAACCAAGGCATTACATCACACACTCAAGTCCACCTAAACCCTCAAGCATAAGGTCTAGGCAATGTGCAATACATGAGATCCACCAAATAGTCACTAGCGAGGTGTTTCACACCAACAACTTACTAGTAGTAACATAGTTAGAGGTTTGTTCGTGATGACCTCCACAACATTCATCAGCCCCACACTTCCAAGCAAGATTGAACTAATAATTTTACATACTTCACATGATTGAATATCTTTATTAATTTAGAAAACATAATTCCTTGTAAATAAAAAATACAAAAATAATCATAACTCAGACTTTTCCATGAACCCACCCATCCATCATGTAGATGGTGTATGTTGTTCTTGCATGTAAGTCTTTAAATTTTGTCTCTCAATTTATATTTTGACTATCATAAGGGCTTGTAGAGCCTAGCCCACATGTAGCTACCACTTCTTAGATTGATAATAAGAGAGGGAAGAGTTAAAGAAATCTCCTTGTTATATCATTATTGAACAATGTATAGGAAAGCAACTTTATCGCATGTCTTCTTTTATTCGCTGTTAATGGTGATCTGAGAATTAGGGGTGGTATGAGGTACAAAGATTGAATCAATTTTCTTCCTCTTTGAACCGAATATGCCATAATATTAAAATTAGAAAGATGATATTAAAGAAATCTTAAGAGGTTAAGTGGAGGAGACTTTGTAACCTATTTCAACTTCCACTATCATATCTAGGGATCTCTCCACTTATCCCTATCTCATCTTAGATCTCTTTTGCCTTGTCTTTCTCCACATTATTGCATCAAGAGGCGCTCTCTAGATTGTATGGTAGAGATGTAATGACATGTAAACATTTTAACTAGGTCAAAATAAAATAAAATAATTAATAATTATAATTATCAATAAAACATCCTAATTAGGTCAAATTACATAAAAATAAAAATTTAAAAATTTAGAATTAATAATAATTATAATTAATAATTAAACTCGCCTACCTCAGATTTGGGTGTCTCGTCGATATATGTTGCTAATCATGCCCCCAATGCCAGCGCATCCTACTACATTAATGGTCAATGTTGGGTGGCGATCTCCCTTTGTCATCTTTGCAGGCCTCATTCAATGCCCAAAGCAGGGTGGCAGACGGACAAGAACCCTAAATTCAAGACGCACCTAGGAGATGGAATTACCATATACACCACATAAAGACATTCATTCCCGCACTCAACAAGCTCTGTAGGTGGTTGGACTCTTTCGTATTTGCAAGGAGGTGAAGGTTGGGGCGCTTTGAACTGAAGGCAATGACTTCTTTTACCAATCAGCCATGGTTCGCACGAAGATGCGCTAGGAGAGTTGGACGAGGACAAGGTCAGTAGCCTCCTCCTCCTTGGCACAGCTAAGGGGCTGAACAATTTGATGAAGATTGATCTAGGTGGATATTAGTGGCCACCCGCCTATTTTGCTTGGAACCCCAACATTGTTTCTTTTAGTTTCCTTAATTGTAGCACAGTTTTTGACAGTTTTTTGGGTCTTGAATTTTCAAAGTTGTTTTGAGGCCCTAAACGACATTTTTTTTGGAAAATGGGCAAACCAAAAGCTCGTGACACAGGCTTGCAGTTGAAAGTTATAGTCCTCAGATAGATATTTCTAATGAGGTATTGTATTCGTCAAACAAAGATCGTATACCAAAGTTACGACCCCAGGAAGTTGATGTACCAATTTACCCCAATTATGCCCACAAACTCATGGCACTTCGTCTCCTAGGGTTAGGTTTTTGGATGTTTAGGGTTTTTCCATTGTTTATCAATAATAAATATGCCTTTGAGCCTCATTGTAACACAGTTCAAAAGGCATGTAGCCGTCACATCTCTTCTAAGAGATAAGTTACCATCTCCCAAGCTAGTTTGTTTCCATTCTACATGTAAATAGTTTTTAGCATTTGTTATTAATTAAAAGAAGTTTATTTTTTGTTGAAGCTTTGTGTTTCTGTTTAATTATGCATTCATTTCGTTCCAGCATAAATCTAGATCAATGGTATCATAGCAGTCTACTCTTTCTATGTTTTTATGTGCATGTCCCTAACGAGGTCCGGGTATAAGGAGTTGGGACTTGAACTGGTTGAGCCCTTGCATTGCCATCCTCGTCGACACTGACAACCTCCCATGGCGGAAGAAAAGAATGACAAGGGGGTAGGAGATGCTATCAAACTGCTACTCTAAGAAGTCCTCGAGTAGCAAAGGAACGAGATGATGGGCAACTTTGCCCAGATCCTTCGGGGGATGCCAACAGGTGACACATCTTCATTCAGTAGTCACTTCGGAGCCGTCGTCCCCTTCAAGGTATAGGTTAACTTTGATATTCATATATTTGAAGGAAGATAGACGCAAATGTCGTAGATAAATACTTAAATTTATTATAAATTTTTCCAATAGGTAAAAGATTAATTTTGCACTCATCAAAGCTGCCCCCCATATCAAGTACTAGTGGAAAACCTACTGTGAGTAGAAGGACGAGAGGGAACCCTCACCCTTTTTAGCCACAACCACTTGGAACTCCTTCCAAGACGCCATCAAGGAACAATATTACCTTATCGGGAGATATGAAGATAAGTACATAAAATGGACCACACTGTGGCAGGGAAGGGATGAAGTCGTATTGGAGTTCACAAATATTTTTCATGCCCTTCGTACAAAGTTGGGTATCAAGGATTCTGAGTGGCATCTAGTACTCAAGTAGTGTGGTTGTCTACAAAAATACATCCAGGACAAGATGGAGTTCCTAGACATCTCCTCACTTGGCGCCGTATACCGATATGTTGTCAAGATTGAGCATAAATTTAAACAAAAGAAGCAAGACTTTGAATCTGCAAATCTGAAGCTGGGAAAATGCAACCCCAAACCGCAGAACAAAGGACAAAGCCAAGGCGAGGTGACCTAGGACAACCCATCAAAGCCATAAGCAAAGAATATCACCACGAAGACAAAGGACACAAGAAAGCGGTGTGAGTTCCACAAGAGCCCCATTCATGACGTAAGTGAGTGTCAAGCCAAGCAGTCACTAGTGGCTAAGCTGAAGGCTTCGGAGGCGGATGCATGTTCTGACTCTGAGTCAGAACCCGACAAGGAGAATGACAAAGGGAAACAGAGTATTGATGTAGAGCCCAGCGCCACCATTGCCACCACCAAGCGCCACCGTTGCCACCACCAAGGTCCAAAAGATTGAGCCTGAAGATCCAGAGGAAGGGGAGCGTATCTTCCACTCACAAATGTGTGAAAATTCGATAATCCTGAATCCTACTACAGTAACTGATAATATCTCTTCTATTTGTTATATTACTTAAACAAATTATTTGCAATTTTCTATAGCAAATATCAAAATACATTCACTGTAGCCTTCACAAATAAAATTCTGCAGAAAATAAATACAAGGAAAATACTAGCACATATATAACCACAATCACAGTTATTTTTGGACAATTGTCCTGGGAAAAACCCAATGTGGGAAAACAGGTGCAGCAGATGAGGGTTTCTTTTATTAATCTTCAGCAATAATTTTTGTACAAAACAAAATAGAGGAAGAGTCACTGAGAGAAATTTAGTAGTGAATTTCTCACACTCCACAACAACTTTTTGACCCTGAAAAGGACCTCCTGCCTCTTTCATTGGCCTTTTATGTCACTCTTTGCACAGTGACTGCGTGGACCCTACATCAACCCTTAGGCTGCGTTCACCTACATCCCTCCTCTGTGTTGCCTCCTCCAAATTCGTCCGACACTGTCAGACTATGCTAATGCCCTCTCTCTCCCACCTGCAACTCACTCTCTGACTCAATTTTCTCTTGCTGAACTTCAGCCACTGAAAAAAACAATCTGCTTGTGCAACTGAGTATCTTCCTTGGTGTGTTCTCATTCTACCCATCAACTTCTTCTTATAATCTTATGTTGGAGCACCAACGACCAAGATTAAAACATAATCTATGGCTAAGATTAACTAGAAGTCAATCCATGTCTTCTTCTAGAAGATTCTCACCATGACTTAATTAATACCCTTTAATTAACCAGATTTCCTAAGTTTAGACTTAGGGAATCATTTTAAAAAGTTAATTATTTTAATCAAGTCGTCTCTAGGTGGAATTTCAAGAAACGATTTATGGGTTTTGGAGAATACATGTATTCTAGCCTCTCCACAAAATTTTGTGGCTAGAACACATCTGATGCTACAAAACTCAACACTCCCCCTTAGCGAGAAATATTTTCTCGTGCTACAGTCCACTGTAGTAACACCTTGTCTCTGCTTTACCTCATGTCACACTGTTGATGTCTCGCTGCTCTACCCATCACTACTACGCAACACTGATATGAGCTTCATCTATGTTGTTGTTGACCCTGCTGAACTGCTGTCAACTACTGCCTTTGCACTGCAACTCCCTCTCTTCTGCTACTGTTGCAACTGAGAATCCATCTACTACTGAAATGGGTTCTCCACCATACCCATTTGTTCCCTGAACTGGATGAACTTAGCTCTCCCTACAGCTTTCGTGAGTATGTCTGCCACTTGATCCCTGTGGGGACATATTGCAACTGGACTACCCCACATTGAACACAATCCCTGATGAAATGACATCTGATATCAATGTGCTTCGACCTATCATGAAATATTGGATTCTTAGAGAGTTTTAAGCAACTCTGATTATCACAGTAAACACTCGTCGCTCCCATTTTCATCCTGAACAAACTCACTAGCAATTTCCTAAGCCATATGGCTTCACACGTAGTTGTTCTAGCCGCCATATATTCTGCTTCTGTTGAGCTCAGTGCTACTGACTTCTTCTTCCTGCTGCTCCAAGAGATCATCCCTAATCCAACACTGAAGCAGCACCCGGAGGTACTTTTCCTGTCCACTGAACTACCTGCCCAATCTGCATCTATGAATCCGCTCAACTTGACGTCATCTCCTCGAGTATATTGCAACCTGAGTCTAACTGTTCCACACACATATCTGAGAATGTGCCTAGTTGCTACCCAATGTACCCTTTTTGGTTCCTCCATGAACTGACTAAGGGTATTGACCACAAAACAAATGTCTGGCCTAATGTTAACCAGATACATGAGTGACCCAATCAATGGTCTGTACAAGGTGGGGTCGACTTCCTTGTCCCCTGAGGCATCTATCTTTTTCTAGTTGGTAATCATGGGTGTTGCCATGGGTTTGTAATCTTTCATTCTGAATCTCTTCAGAATTTCTGTAGCATATCTCCCTTGCCCAATGAAGATTTCCCCATTCTTTTGCCATACTACCAACCCCAAAAAATAATGCATCGACCCCATATCCTTCATGTCGAATTCTGCAGCAAGGTTCCTTTTGTAGTCCTCTATGAGCCTCAATGATCCCATCAAAAACAAATCGTTTTCATATAAAACCAGAATGAGAGGCTTATTCTCCACATCAGATAGTAGAGATTGGGATCTACATCACTCTTGATGAATCCCAACTGCTGCAAGTCACTATCAATCCGACCATACCATGCCCTAAGTGCCTGCTTGAATCCATATAGGGCTTTTTTCAATTTGCATACATGAGTGCACTTCTCATGAGTCTCGAAGCCTTCAGGTTGCTTTATGTACACCTCTTCTTCTATCACCCCATTCAAGAATGTTGTCTTGACGTCCATCTGGTGAATTTTCCATCCCATCTGCGCTGCTAGGGATATGACATATCTAATAGAGGTATATTTGGGAATTGGGGCGAAGGTCTCCTCATAGTTTATTCCTTCATTTTGTGCATACCCCTTTGCCACAAATTTAGCCTTATACTTCTCTACACTACCATCTGCAGCATATTTGATCTTATAGATCCACCTGGAACCCACAACTGACCTATCCTATGGTCTAGGCACCACCTCCCACACATCATTTGTCATGATAAAACTATACTCTTCTACCATGGCATCCACCCACACCTGGTGTTGTGCGGCTTCCTGAAAACTAGAGGGTTCTGCAACTAGAGCCACGTATTTGTCAGGTTGCCTGCACTGTGTCTTGTCAGTTCTAGGAGCTCCGACAAACTCTTCTGCGTCCTTCAAGGTCTGACGCATTTCCCTACTGGTCTTACCACTAGTGATGGGAGGTTCAATTTGTTCCTCTACCTATACCTACATCTTTGTCTGCTAAGAACTTCCTGGATCTCCTGCTCCTGAGGAGATGTTGGTGTTGGTCACTGTACTCGAATCCTGTGACTGTCCCCCGGCTTGTTCTACCTACGGCCCATGCTGCTGTTGTACTAAAGGAACATCTGATGACTGATCTCATGCAGGTATCTCTCGAGATCTTCTGAAAGCTCTGTCTTCCATGAACTTTACATCTCGCCTCACTACAATCTTCCTGCTGGCAGGAACGTAGATTATGTGTGCCTTTGAGATCTCGTCATATCCTACGAGATACCCCCTTTCTGCAGTTTGATCCAACTTACTACGCTTCTCATCTGGAACATGACAATAGGCCATACTCCCAAATATCCTCAAATGACTTACCTTGGGTTTCTTCCCGGAGAAGACTACCTCTACCGTTTTCTTCCCCAAAGCCCTATGAGGTGTCCTGTTCTGAATGTACATTGTTGCATTGCATGCTTCTGCCCATAGGAATCTAGGCAAATCATGATCATACAACATGGCCTTTATTGCCCCGATTATGGTCTTGTTCTTTCGCTCTACTACATTCTGTTGCGGATTGCAGAGAGCAATCTACTCTCTTTTAATACCTTCATTTGCACAAAAACCTGTGAAGTTTTTATTCGTGTATTCTCCACCATTATATGAATGTAGTACCTTGATCTTTTTCCCTATCATGTTTTCTATGAGAGCCTTGAACTCTCAAAATCGATCAAAGACCTCATCCTTGGTCTTTAAGAAGTAGATCCAGGTTTTTCTAGCATGGTCATCAATGAAGGTGATGAAATATTCGCCACCACTAAGAGCTCTAGTGGACATAGGGCCACAAATATCTGAGTGGATCAATCCTAACGCCATTGGCTCTATTATCACTTCTAGGAAACGTTGCTTTTGCGTGCTTTCCATGTACACATCCTTGGCATAAATCATCATGCTCGGTGCTGACAGCTAGAATTCTTGTTATAGTCTCTCTGAGCATCCTGAGTGCTCCATGGTGCAAGTGTCCCATCCTCTTGTGCCATAGTTCATTCAGCTCCTTTACACTGTTGTTATCACTGCCTATCAGTGCTATTGGAGAATCGATATGCAATCTATATAGCTTGTTGCTTCGTGTTGATTTGTGGTAGCATCGGATGTGCTCTAGCCTTGAAATTTGGAGGAGAGGCTAAAGCACATGAGATCTCCAAGACCAGGAAATCGTTTTGAGAAATTTCATCCGAATGATGAGTTATTCAAATAATTAATATTTTTAATGGGTTCTTAAGTCTAAACTTAGGAAAATAAAAATATTAATGGGTTTTAATAAAGATAGGGGTGAGAAGCTTCTAAGAGACGAGGATCAAGTCTGTTTTAATATTAGCCATTGATTAGGGACTTAATCTCAACCGTTGATTCATCAACAGGAAAAGTATAAGAGAAGACTTAAGGGTCATTTGGAAACAGACCAACAGATACTCAGTATCTCAAGGAAAATCAATTCTCAAAGAGAAAGAGATCGATTTCAAAGGGAGAGTAGCAGGGTGGAGGAAGAGGGGGATTAGCACTAGTCTGGAGAGCTCAAAAGAAGTGACGCAGGGACTCTGAGAGACACCGTAGAGGGAGACACAAATCAGTGAGACACAGGGATGACGTAGTAGAGAAAGGAAACTCTCCAGGGTGTCAAAAAGTCTCGGAGAAAAGCCTCAGGTGTTTTCTCCCAGTGTCTATGAAATTTTTTTCTGTAAAAGCGATTGCTACTGAAGATTAATAAAATCCCTCCTTTGCTACACCGGTTTTCCCCCATTGGGTTTTTCCGAGGACAATTGTCCAAAAAATAATTGTGTTGATGTGATTGATTCTTGTGCATATGTTTATTTATGTATAATGATGTGATATCTGCAGTAGAATTTATTTTAATATTTACTGAAGAGATTTCGTAAATAACTTGTTGGAAATAATAACTAGGTGAAATAAATCAGTTGCTATAGTAATAGAATTTATGTTTAGAAATTTTCATACTTCGAACTCCAATCTATCTCACCTTCTTCTAGGTAGGACGTTTGACATATACTTTCTTTCCCACAAAGTATACACCATATCCCTTGTCCTGCAACTGGGACACTGAAATTAGGTTCATGCCCAATCCTGGTACCTGTAGTACATTCGTGGCGCTAGTACTGGTTCCTGTTTCCGTTTGAAAATCTATGGTGCCTCTCCCTACTAGAGTACACTTAGTTATGTTGCCCATGGTGATTTGGAAGTCCATTTGTTCCTCTTGATAGCTCGAGAAATATTCCCTTACTCCAGTCATGTGAGATGAAGCTTTGCTATCAATATACCACACACCATCCAAGGTCATTCCTGAAAGACACGCAAACTCATCTTCCACTCTAGACGATAATTTTGAGGCTTCTTGATTATCCATAATTTTTTGTGCTATTTTCTTCCTGACACTGAATTAGTTGCTCTACACGGAAACTATTGCATTGCTCCCTTTGCTTCTGACAAACCTCGATCCGGAAACTTTTATTCTCTGTCAACTCACTCAGAGAATTATTTTTCCATGAAAAATTGCTCACTTAGCAAATGGATTGCATAGCCTCTCTAGGGTTTCGAACTGCTGCCTACACAGTACTTTCAAAATCCTTCTTTCGTCTGCACTTGAGTTCTTCCTGCTTACCAGTGCTCTGATACCGTGTGAAGATTCGGTGATCTCGAATCCTACTACAGTAACTAATAATATTTCCTATTTGTTAAATTACTTAAACAAATTATTTGCAATTTTCTACGCAAATATCAAAATACATACACTGCAGCCTTCACAAATAAAATTCTATGGAATATAAATACAAGGAAAATACTGGCACATATATAACCACAGTGATAGTTATTTTTGGACAATTGTCCCCGGAAAAACCCAATGTGGGAAAACCGGTGCAGCAAACGAGAATTTCTTTTATTAATCTTCATCAATAATTTTTGTACAAGGCAAAATAGAGGAAGAGTCACTGAGAGAAATTTACTGGTGAATTTCTCACTCCACAGCAATTTTCTGACCCCAAAGAGGACCTCTTGCCTCTTTCGCTAGCCCTTCTGTGTCAGTCTCTACACAGTGATTGAGTGAACCCTACGTCAACCCTTCTGCTGCACTGACCTGTGTCCCTCCTCTGTGTTGCCTCCTCCAAATTTGTCCTGCACTCTTAGACTATGTTGATGCCCTCTCTCTCCCACCTGCAACTCACTCTCTAACTCAATTTTCTCTTGTCGAACTTCAACCACTGAGAAAAACGATCTGCTTAAGCAACTGAGTATCTGCCCTTGTGTGTTCTCCTTCTACCCATCGAATTCTTCTTAGAGTCTTTTGTTGGAGCACCAACGGCCAAGATTAAAACATAACCAATGGCTAAAATTAACTAGAAGTCAATCCATATCTTCTTCTAGAAGATTCTCATCATGACTTAATTAATACCCTTTAATTAACCAAATTTCTTAAGTTTAGACTTAGGGAATCATTTAAAAAAGTTATTTATCTTAATGAAGTTGTCTCTAGGTGGAATTTCTAGAAACAATTTCTAGGTTTTGGAGAATACATGTATTCTTGCCTCGCCATAAAATTTCGTGGCTAGAACACATCCAATGCTACAAAAATCAACAAGATGTGGGCGAAAGGGTCTCCATTGCAATTCATTGTCGACAATGGGAGCCAAAAGAACCTCATCTCAGTAGATGTCATTAAGTGGTTGGGCCTACCGACCACACCACACCCACAGTCATACAACATCGAGTGGCTCCACCAAGGACGAGATCTCTGCATCAGCTAGCAATGTCGCCTTCCCTACAACATCAAGCCCTTTGTGGATGAGGTACTGCGTGATGTTGCTCCTCTTGAAGTTTGTGATGTGTTATTAAGCCAACCATACTTGTGGAAGCGTCATGTTGTGTATGAGTCCAAGCTTCGCACTATTATTACTACTTTGGGCAATAAGTTGTACAGGATACCGGTGTTAGCCCCGCCTACCACCATCTCTTTGATCTCTACTAAGCAATGTAGTAAGATCGTCTCTCAAACCGGGAAATTTGTTTTCTTTTTGGTTCTCTCTCAAAGTAAGGGGAAGATCATGGCCAAATCCATGGCCCTCGAGAAGGGTTCCTCCACACAACAGAAGCAAGTGGATAAGGTCGTGGAAGAATACAGGAACATCTCCTCACCCACAAGGGTACCTTTTCACTGTCAGTTCAAGCATTCAATCGATATGACTCTCGAAGCACCTCTACCCAATGGGTTGATATACCATCACTCCATTCTGGAAAATGAAGAAATCAAGCGGTTGATCCAAGAGTTGCTGAAAAAACGGCACATTTGACCAAGTTCCTCACCTTGTGGGAATCGGATTGTACTTGTACAGAAGAAGGATGGGACCTGGAGGCTCTGCATTGATTATTGGGCACTAAACAAAATCACTATCAGGAACAGGTATCCAATCTCATGGATTGATGACTTCCTTGACCAGCTCAAGAGGGTCAGGTACTTTAGCAAAATCAATCTAAAGTTTGGCTATCACCAAATTCCAATAGAACCCACCAAGGAGGGCCTTTTTGAGTGATTGGTCATGCCTTTTGGGTTGACAAATGCCCTTGCAACTTTTGTGAGGCTGATGGATGACATCGTGTGGCCCTTCACCAACTCGTTCGTGGTTGTATATTTGGATGACACCCACATCTTCAGCAAGAGTTGGGAAGAGCAGTTGCAACACATTCAGCGGGTCCTTCAAACCCTACGACAACACAAACTATGTGCCAACTTGGAGACATACACCTTTGGCATTAGTTAGGTCCAATATTTGGGTTACAGCATTGTTGAGCAAGGCGTGCATGTGGATTCAGCTAAGATCCAAGTCATTCGGGATTAGCCAGCCTCGACCACTCTAACAGAGCTTCGCATCTTTTTGGGCCTTGCCAATTTTTATCAGAGGTTCGTGTTGGGATTCTCTCATATCACTTGGCCTTTGAGTTAGGTTACCAAGGTTGTAGCAAAAGAAAAGTTTTCCTGGTCTGAGTCCCAACAAAAGGCGTTCATTGAACTGAAGCACCGCCTTTGCTTTGCACCAATACTCACATTTCCAAACTTGCAACAACTATTTGAAATTGAGACAGACACCTCTAACTATGCTATTGGTGCAGTTCTCACCCAACAAGGGCAGTGGATGGCCTATCACAAATGAGACATTTTTTTATACAATTCGGAAATACCCCACCTATGATAAAGAGATGTATTTTATCATGCAAGCTTGCCGGTAATGGAAACATTACATTCTAGGGAAGGAGTCTGTCATCCACACAGATCACCAACCTCTTTAGTTTATACAGACACGAGGAAAGTTGCAGAATGATTGCCATCAGAAGTGGTCTACATATCTGCATCAATTCCAATTGAACATTAAATACAAGAAGGGTAGCACCAATCATGTTGTCAATTGCCTCAGTAGAACCCCAGTTGTAGCACCGACTATTGTTCTCAAATCTTGTGGCCACGAGGCTTCTGGATGGCCGCAACTATACAAAAATGATCCAGAGTTCACAACCACATACCAGATGCTAGTGGATGGCAAGCAAGTTCTAGATTTCCACCTCCAGGATGCATTATTGTGCTACCTAGGCCACCTTTGTGTTCCTTCAAGCGAGCGTGCCAAGCTTATTTGGGAGGCACACTGCAGTCGGGTCGCAGGACACTTTGATGTGGACAAAATTGTGGTCGTATTGCAAAAGTCTTTTTATTGGCTAAAATTCTGACAAGACATTGGAAATATATCAGATCTTGCACTACTTGTGCCATAGCCAAGCCAACCATGAAGAAGCAAGGCCTATACACTCCTCTGCCTATTTCCATCAAACCCTGGAAATCCATCTCCATGGACTATCTATCAGGCCTCCCTTCTACCAAGCACAGTAATGACTGTATATTTGTGGTCGTGGACAGAATTTCTAAGATGGCTATATTGGTGGCTTGCAAGAAGAGTATCACAGCAGAGGACACTACCAAACTCTTCTTTGAATGAGTGTGGGTACATTTTGGGATCCCGCAGACCATTATATCAGATCAAGATAGCAGGTTCCTAAGCACATTCTTGTCGAGCCTCTAGACATTATTGGACACCAAGGTCACCAAGTCGATTGCATTCCATCGCCAGACTGATGGTCAGAAAGAAGTCGTCAACATAATGATATTGCACATACTATGCATGTACAACTCCAAGCATCCACGAACCTGGGATGAGAGCATTCCCAATGTGCAGCACAGTTATAACAGAGCTCTCCAAAGTTCGATTGGCCACAATCCCTTTCAAGTGGGTCTAGGATTTCAACTATTGTGTTTGATTGATATTGCCATGCCTCACGCGACTACACAAACAAAATCCACACATGTACAGTCTGAGACTGATAAAGAAACCAAGTCTATTAAATGCATCCAAAACATCCTCCAGCGGATGCATGACATCTTGGATAAGTCCAAAGCCAAATATAAGCAACGACGTGATCAACATCGGGTGCCACATAAGTTTTAGGTGGACGACGAAGTTTGGTTGCATTTGTAGAAAAAACACCTTGTCAGAGCCCAACGAAAGCTCCAACCACTCTAATATGGGCCTTACACCATCACCAAGGATGTGGGAGACAATGCTTTCAAGCTCAGCATTCCTCCATTCCTTGACCTACACCTAATGTTCAATGTGGACTGCCATTGGCCATACTTTCCACCATTGTTGGACACGTTAGAGATTGCAGAACAACTAACACCGACAGAGCTCAACCTAGACTGCATGGAACAAGCTACCACTGATCAGATCATGGACACACAGATCAAGAACACTCGCCAACAGAAGATCCAACTTTATCGAGTTGTCAAAGTTGGTCAGCTCCTGCACCAAGGCAAGTGGCTCACCGGTATCAAGTTCAGCAGAAGTTCCCCATCTCATGGAGGCACTCAATTCAATGGGGACCATTGCTTCCTAAGCCGGGGGGGGGACTAATCAATGTAGATATTGGTGGCCACCCGCCTATTCCACTTGGACCCCCAACATTGTTTCTTTCAGTTTCCTTAACTGTAGCATAGTTTACTATTTTTGACAACTTTTCGAGTCTTGAACTTTCGGAGCCATTTTGAGGCCCTAAACGACGCTTTTTTGTAAAACGAGCAAACCTATAGCTTGTATAAGTGGTTTGCAGTCGAAAGTTGTAGTCCTTGGATAGATCTTTCTAACAAGGCATTGTATGCGTCAAACAGAGATGGTATGCTAAAGTTATGATCCTGGGAAGTTGATGTACCAATTTACTCCAATGGGGCCCACAGACTTTTGGAGCTTCGTTTACGAGGGTTAGATTTTTGGATGTTTAGTGTTTTTTCCATTATTTACAATAATAAATAGGCCTCCGAGCCTCATTGTAACACAGTTCAGAAGGCATGCAACCGTCACATCTCTTCTTAGAGATAAGCTACCATCACCTGAGCTAGTTTGTTTCCATTCCGCATGTAAACAACTTTCAGTGATTGTTATTAATCAATTGAAGTTCAGTTTTCGCTACAGCTCTGTGTTTTTGTTGAATTTTGTATTTCATTTTGTTTCTGCATAAATCTGGATCAAAGACATACCTCAACACATTAGAGGCTTGGTTGTTGTCATAGAAGCGGAGGAGCTCAGAAACACTGGCAATGGACATCGGGTAGTCAAGAATTTGCTTGGTCGACATTCAGGGGACTAGGAAGAGGTCTTGTGGGTTGTGGAAGGTAGAATTACAGACTTATATTTCCATCTAGTCCAACCTTGCTTAGCTTTGCTGGTCTTGTCAGGCGCTTCGAGAATTCAATTCCCTCCCCCGTCCCTACCTCCACCTTCCTCCACTTTGCCGGATAACTTGAATAATTTAGACTTGATATTCCAGAAAATTAAGCCTTCCAATCCCGAGAATGGGGGTCTCTGCAAAAAAAGGAAAAGCAAACAAGCATTCCAAGTACTTCAGGCCATAAGGCGAAGGAGCTTCCCACTACCAACAAGACAGCTGCAGCAGACAGCGCGAAAGATGAAACCTCCTAACGAGAGGCCAACATAAGCATTGGTGGAACACTTGTTGAGTGGGAACGCCCACCATGGTTCCTAGAAGGCCATGACGACCCCTCAAAATATCTCTCAACATGACTTGGCTAGCTCACAATTTCCAAGAAAGACTCTCTCAGCTTATGCTAATCTGTTATTTTTCCTGTGATCTTTTGATGTTACTGTTTACCCAGTCCTTGCTACTGTTGTTTTTTATATGGTCTTATGGTGTCAAAAATTGGTCTCAAGATACTCTGGGAGACCATTTGGTTTACCACCCAAGGGCAAATGGTCCCTCCCAAAATTGATTTAGGCTAGAACGGTTCTTTTTGTTTCCAAAACATACTCAACTCAAACACGGTACGTCCATGTTTATCCATGCATGTACTTTATGATAATCTAATGAAATTTTACTCTCCTATAAAAAAATAAAATAAAATAAAAAATAAACCAGCCTATATCCATCTTAACTCCGGATCTACCAAGCCCTAAGAGAGATCAAATCTTTTGAGATACAAACCTCTTCTAAAGTGAAAAGAGATTTGATCTATCTCAACTTGGTAGATCTGAAGTTAAGATGGATCTAAGCTGGTAGGCTTCAATAATAATTTGTCTTTTGCCTCTTAAATCAACCAGAAGCCCTAAGTGGATCTAACTTGACATTGATCATGGACTAAGTCGCATTTTAGACTATGTTTAACGGTTAAGCACCCCATTGTCGGCTACTCGTCGTGCCCCGATCCCGCCCGCAGCCGCTGTGCTCCCACCCCCGCGCCATCGCTTTTGTGCCGTCGGCTCCTCGTCGTGCCCCGATCCCGCCAGCAGCCACTGTGCTCCCACCCCCGCGCCGTCGCTTCTGTGCCGTCGGCTCCTCGTCGTGCCCCGATCCCAGCCCGCGCCGCTGTGCTCCCACCCCCGCGTCGTCCCTCTCCCTCCTGTGCCGTCGGCTCCTCCTACTCCTGCCGTCGTGCCCCTGATCCCCGCCGCAGCCGCTAGCAACGAGAACTGGTGCCGTCAGCCCCCGTGCTCCCACCCCGCGACGTCGATCCCGCCGTCGTGCCCCCGATCCCCGCCCGCAGCCGCTATCGCCTTTGCGGCGGCGGCTCGTTACAGTCACTGCGACGGCCTGGTTTCGCAGCGGCAGCCTGTCTACAGCGACGACCTGTTTTGTGTTTGTTTTTGGTTTTCTTCCTGCGCAGTAAATCTTCGCGGCCAAATCCTGTGTGGCGGTGTTCTCCAAACCGGCTGCGGACAGTGCTCGCCCGACGGGTGTTACAGCTGCGGACAGTTTGCTCACGTGAGGGCAGCATTAAGGCAGAATCTACTGTAGCGTCCAGTAAGCGGCGGAAACTATGCCAGAACTGCAAACAGAACCATCACGGTTCCACAGGTCCAGTAATTCTTCAGGCGAACCGTGGTTCCAAAACTTCAGTTTTGCTGCTTCCATACAGAACGCAGTTCCGGGTTTTGATCCAATAAAATGATCAGGTAATTATGGGTTCCCCGCCCACGGAATCTGAACATGAAAAACTCAGTTTCAATAACAGAGGACCTTCCCGCTACCTCCACCAGTGTCTCAATCAGCCGGAAGAGACTTATAGCCCCAGAGACATTGCCATGGAGTCCGACTTCGCCTTTTGGACATCTCAAATCAAACAATTATTGCGTCAGGTTGATTCCCTTGAAACCGAGAATGACAAGCTCCGGGCCGAGGTAAACATCCTAAACGACCGAATTTCCTTCGTGGAAGGGGAAAACTTGTCTCTTCGTAAATCAGTACAAGAAGACCCCACAGAGACAACTTTGCATGCAGAAATCCAAGAGATTAGGGACAAGCAGGCGGAGATTATATCCCAACAAGCATCCCTTAGACAGGAGACAGAAACACACATCAGCACA
Organism: Pinus taeda; assembly: GCA_000404065.3. NCBI lineage: Eukaryota > Viridiplantae > Streptophyta > Pinopsida > Pinales > Pinaceae > Pinus > Pinus taeda. Next base: position 285,934 of record APFE030512361.1, read on the forward strand.
TGGGCACAGGTGGTTCGGGGGAAAGACAAACCCTCTCCTATCACGGCAGTAGAGGAAGTTGTACATGCCAAACTTGTGGAAGAACGCTCCCGTAGAGCGAGAGAGCTAAACCTCAAAGTGAGAGGTCTCCCTCTCCCTTTATCTTCAGCAGATCCGATGGAGGTGGCCACAGGATTCTTGAAAGACACCCTCGACATATCGGGAATCAGCCTAGACAGAGCCTGGCTAGGACAGGACTCCACCTTATTTATCCAATTCCATAATACCACAGATCGTCTACATACTCTTCAAGCTAAGCGGAAGCTTTTTAATCTTCCACACAAGATATTCTTAGATGAGGATCTTACTCGGGCACAGGTAGCTGAACTCAAACAGGCTAGGGAACAAGTGATGGCAACAAGACAAGCAGGAAAATGGGCAGTCATAAGGAACCTCCGCGCTATCATTCGAGACTCCTTCCCCCCAGGATGGACACCTCGAGCAGGCAGTTCCAAATTACGGGCCCGCCTGGGGGGAAGTCGAACACCAGGGATGTCAATTCACTGCTGGAACGGGAATGGATCCTTTTGGTCTTCACCTGGGCTACTCTACGACGCCCTTGAGTCAGCAGATATCCTCCTAGTAACAGAGACCCATGAGAGCCCGGTTCGACCCCTCCCAGATATAACAGTGTACCATTGGTATTCAGTTTGTAGACAGGAAACAAGGAGCTCAGGGGGTGTCAGAGGGTCAGGGGGAGTAGCGTGCCTCGTTAAAAACGAGCTCAGAGATAGAGTCACAGTGGTAAATACAGATGAGTACGCCAGGTACATGTGGATCCGAATCAGAACTGGATACCCACCCCTAAGGGATATCTTTATTGCAGTTTGTTACTTCCCCCCCACCGCATCTTCGTTTGCCATCCACGACAATGTAGAAAGAGACCCCTTCACCAGCATATACCCAGACATCACTAAATTCTCCACTGATGGAGAAATCATCATCATGGGGGATTTCAACGCCCGTACCAAGGAACATCAGGTCCCCCTCCATGACCGTTCAGAGGATGTGTTCTGCACTAGGGGTGTGGACCTGGCTTCAGCAGGATTGCAGAGAATCTCAGAGGACGCCCTGGGCCCCATCACAGCCTACGGGAAACATCTTTTGCAGTTGGGAGAATCACATGAGCTGATAATTTTGAACGGCCTCTCACGCTTCCCGGAATCCCGCTTCTTCACGTGTAGACCTTATGGAGGTGGTGCTAGCGTGGTGGATTACGCTTTGATCGGCCGAGCACTGCTCCCTTTTATCCGGAATCTCTCTGTATCTCCCATCCCCCTAGCCGACCACGCACTGCTTTCACTCTCCCTTCAGACTGATCCCACTTGACCAACCCACCCCCCACCTCGATCCCCCGGTAGAACCATCTTCTGTTTTGAGAAAGGTGACCCCGACATTTTCTCCTCCTCACTCCGGCAAATCCTCCCCAACTCAAATGACTTCTCCCGTCTCGAGACTGTTTCAGATAAATACCACTGTCTCTCCTCAGCAATCTGGGAGTCGGCGCTCCAATCCTTCCCCCACTCCTTTCGGACCTCCTCGACCTCCTGCAAGACAGGAACTTCCCCTATGAACAAATGGTACGATACAGAGTGTAAACTCCTCCACCAGGATCTCCGCCATGCCTTCCGTCAGTCCCTTCCCTCTTATTCTGCCATCCAAAAGAACTATCGTCGCCTCCTCCGCCACAAAAAACGGCAGTTCATCTCCCAACAAAGAAGGGAGCTTTCTGCCCTTCTTACCCATTCCCCTAAGCAATTCTGGGGTAAGATCCTCCCCCGGCGTTCTCCCTCTCCCGCTGATCTCGACCCGATTTCCATGTTTTCTCACACCTCTTGTCTTTATGACATTCCCGGACAGTCCCATATACAAGTCACATCTCCTCCCCTATCCTGCCACCTATTCACCAACAAAGATGTCAGAGAAGCCATCTGAGCGATGAATAGCAGCAAAGCGACGGATGAAGAAGGATTCCAAGCCGAATTTTTCAAGCATGACCTACGACCCCTAGTTGGGTACCTGGCTAATCTTTTCAACCATGTAGTCCGAGATGGGTTCCCCCCCATATGGTCCCATCATATTATATACCCCATCCATAAGTCAGGGAATACCTCGGACCCCAACAACTACAGGACAATTATGGTGGGTCACACATTCTCCAAACTCTATGCCACTATTCTTCACATAAAACTTTCCAGAGATTTCGAAGAAAGAGATCTCAGAGCCAGAGGCCAAGCCGGTTTCAGACCAGATCACCAGACCATTGACCACATCTTTACACTCCGTGCTGTGATCGAGGAAGCACGCCACCGGTCCTTGAAGGTATATTGCTGCTTTGTAGACTTCCGGAAGGCCTTTGATTCAGTTCCGAGAGAGGATCTTCTTCAGCGACTCAAAGACATCAGTACCTCACACTCCCAGCTGACTGCTGTTATGCGTCTTTACGAGTCTGTACTGGGCCGTCTTCGCACTGTAGGGGGGCTATCTGAATTCCTCCGGAGCACGATTGGAGTCAAGCAAGGGTGCCCACTCTCCCCCACCCTTTTTAGGATTTATATTGATGAGCTCGAAGCCTTTCTACGGGAACACATACAGGAGTCTGACGGATGCTATCTTCATCATGTTTTGATCTGTATCTTACTTTTTGCAGATGACATTGCACTTATATCTTCATCACCAGAAGGGCTCCAGAGACAGTTGGATGCATTAGCATTATTCTGCGATCTACAGAAATTGACAGTGAACCTAGGTAAAACAAAAGTAATAGTCTTCAATGGGACGAAGAAGTCTCAGGATCTCCAGTTCCTCTTCAAGGGAAAGGCAGTAGAGATTACCAATAACTACACATACTTGGGAGTACAGTTTTCGGGCCCCCGGTTCAGTATGCGGCCAGCTCTGCAACCTCGGATCAATAAGGGGTATGGCTCTCTGGCCATATTGGAGAGACAATGTTTTCGCCATCACTTCCAGGACATCTCGTCAAAGTTGAGCCTTATGGACACCTTGATCCGACCCACAATCTTGTACGGATCGGAAATTTGGGGCCCTTCCTTGCTGGAGTCACACTGGGCGGCAGTTGAAAGAGTCCAAACCCTTCTCCTCCGACGCATTATTCGTTGCAAGAGTACTATCCCACATCAAATCATTCTGGCCGAGTTTGGTGCACAGCCCTTCCGCCTTGAGACAGCATTCAGACTGGTCTCCCTTCTCCACCGAGTCCGGAGCTTCGCAGACACTTTGAAAGGACGTGACAAGTACCCTTATCTGGCCTACTGCTCTTCTGAGGACATTGACCGCACACAACCAGGGAAAACCAAATGTTGGTATACAGGGGTTCTCAAAGTTCCTCAAGAGCAGTAGACCCACATGACCACCTCCCCCCCCTTCAGTACTCCTTGACGGCCCCCAGAGGACTTCCCCCCCAAGCAGGAACTCAATAAGATCATCAAGGAAGACATCTACAGACAGTTTATCCAGGTCACGTGGATTAACCCCCCGGGGGAATTACGTCCGAAAATGGCTTTCTATGCAGAGCACATTTTGATTATCAGAAACGGGCTTATAGTTCGCCCCCAGTATACACTTCGACATTGGATGCATGCTCTCTGGATTCCCCTCGCACAGTTCAGAGTTGGATCACACAGGCTTCAGGTAGAAACAGACCACCAGATAGAGAGAGTTGACAGGATTTGCCGGCTATGCCATACACAGGAGGTGGAAAACGAATGGCACTTCATTTTCGGATGTCCGATATATTATGAGATCAGAGGTCGTTTTCACTGTCTATTCAGAGGACCAAATACTCTTTCCAGCTTCTTCAACTACACGAACCAAAGATGTGTCGCACTTTACATCCAGGAGACTCTTAAGCATCGAGAGCATATCCTTCAGCCTCCCGGCCGACCCAACACTACTCGTCAGATCACCTCTTTCTTCAGTACACTTCCCTCAGCCCGAGGAGTTAAGAGATCAACCAGCGAAGATACCGATCAGGCAAGCTCACATATATTGGCAAACCCTCGTTCAGTTAAGAGGAGAAGCCCCTTGCATACGAGGACCCAGCAACAAAAACCGCGCCAGACATCTCCCCGCGAGGCAGTCGAGGATCTTTAGATCACGGAGACAGTACAATGGGAGGCAACCAGTGACCACTATTTCAAGACAGCAAACCTTACTGAACTACCCACAGTTCTCCTCTCTCGACCTCGGATGTTAGGAGAATCGGACTCCCACATTCGCGTCCCCAGGGTCTTCTCCACCAGTGATCCTGCGACGCAGTCTAGAGATCAGTCGGCGAGGCCGAGTTCGGAGCTCCATACGCTCATCCCGACCCGCCTAGTTTTTTATATTTTCTGTCTTTCTTTCTTTCAGTATTTGTCTTTATAAGGAAACCATTTGGTTCTCCTACTGGGCACGACCCCCCTTTTTGTAACCGACAGTCCCTTTGACCTACTTTGTGGTCATTCGTTGGACATTAATAAATTTATCTTATCTTATCTTATCTTACAATGGGTTGTATATTGTCTTCATGGAGCATCTCTCTTTTGGGAGCAATGAGAATGTCTCTGTTGGGTCGCTATAATACTAGTGATTACCCCATTACTATGGTAGTTGTACCCCTTATTAATATTGTTGTGCCCCTATTGCCCCCATATTGTTATTACTGTGCCCCATAGAATCCGTCTATTGTTATTTTTTGTGTCTTTGTATTATTATTCTTAGGTCGGCTGGGTTATATTGTGACTCCTTAGACTCCTATATATAGAAAGGAGGTTTTGTCATTTGAATCATCCAAGAATTGTTCATTTATGTAATGTAAAGGAGGTTGCCCCCTCGAAGACGCTGAATTCTAAGGCGTTGATCTATCTTTTCTATCTTTTATTGAGCTAGTTTCATAACATTTGGTATCGGAGCCAAGTTCTAGGGTTTCGCTGCTCCAAATAGGTCATCGTGGCATTTTCGCTATAACTTTTTTTCCTGTGACGTTTCAGAAGTCGGAAAAAAAACCCATTTGAGAAGACATCGCGCTGCAGCTCAGGTCCGAATTTCAGAGCTTTTTGCGCTATATTTGCGGAGATATGATCTGAGGAAGTTGGTCTTTTTGCAGACTCCTGAATTACATTCCAAACAGGTGACCTGGGGAAAATCGTCATAACTTTCTCTCTAAGCATCAGATTGAAATTTCACAAAAAGGTATAGAAAGAGGATGGACTGTAGTTTCTTTCTAGATATTTTTCAGAGCCAGAGGTCCAAATAGTGACACGTGGCACTTCATACAAGTTCGCTCTTCTGAAAAGGGCTATAATCAGGTCACTGTGGGAGATTTGGCATAACTCTTCATTGGAGAATCCAATTGGGGTCTGACTGGTGGCATTGGAAAGAGGACACAGAGGGCTACCACAGAGCACAATTTCAAAACTAGATGTTCTGAAAGTACAGAGATACATCAGAGGCAATATCGAGCTCCTACAAAGAAAAAAAAGGTGTGTAGATTTTTTTTAAATTTTTGCTTAAGATTGGTTTGAAAATTTATTTTGAAGGGATTCAAAGGGCTAGTAGAGCATTATTATCGGTAACTGATGCCCCGAGGAAAGAAAATGCAAACACCTAGTAAGGAA
>APFE030512361.1:302498-322069 GCA_000404065.3 Pinus taeda
TAAACTCCTATATATAGAAAGGAGGTTTTGTCATTTGTATCATCCAAGAATTGTTCATTTATGTAATGTAAAGGAGGTTGCCCCCTCGAAGAGGCTGAATTCTAAGGCGTTGATCTATCTTTTCTATCTTTTATTGATCTGGTTTCATAACAGTCTCTAACAGTAAAAATAAATCTGCAAATAGAAAAACTAACCCGTCCCTTAATTCTTAAAGAAAAGATTGGAAAAGTTACAGTCTAAGAGAATGACGGTTACAAAATTATTCCATATCTTCAATGGACACATGAATCAGCTGGGAAATCTTCTCCAAGCTTATAGAGAATCTGCAGACCAGTGAAATAGATAAATTCTCCGCCGAAATAAGCCACAAATAAACTCCAAGTTCTCTCTGAATTAACTTTCTTCGTTACAGTTTCGAATTTTCCATACGCCAACAAATGTTGAGTGAGAAATGTGAGGCAAAAAGAGCTAGGCGTCTTTTAAATAGACTTATGTTAGGATTTAGAAAGGGTCTACACCTTTCTTTTCTTTTTAGTTTTGTGTGTTTTGTAAATGTTATTGGCTCGCAGTTTTGGATCGTACTGAATCCTCTGGTTCAGGACAAAACCAATTCTATGGGCCAGTCAGGCCAATTTTGGGTCAAAACGGTCCGAACCAGTTGGGTTCTAATAACTATGTTGGCCATTGTCAGTACTTTTTGCTCATGGAACTTATTCCTTTGACACTTTCGCTCCCTTTGGGACTTGATCACTTCCCACACAGTCATGAGTTAATTTTGGTGACTTTCAATAAACAGGATTATTCCATTGTATAAGCTGGCTTCGAAGTGTGGCCATAACAGTTATTGTGATTAAGGCCAACCAGCATGCAGAAACTAAAATAGATTTGAAACTGATTGTGAGCCGTTTTGCTCTCACTCTGTTAATGAATTATGTTTAGTCTAAAGTGGATTAAGTTTGACTAAGAAGCATGGTTTTTGAAAGTTTTTAACCACCTTGTAAGCTACTTTTAACGATTTGATTTCACTGTCCAAACTATTCTGCAAATCTAAAACTTTGTATAATGTACTGTGAATTTTCAGAAAGAGAGGAACAGCCTCCATTCAGAATCATATTCCATACTGGTTGCATATCTTCTTTTCCCCTGTATTCCTATCATTTTTCAACATTGATGGATCATACTTCCAAGTCTCTGCAACATGAACGTCTGCCATGATAAACCTCCGTGACAAAAGACTCTGCAGAGAACGCTGGTCAAGTAAAAACCTGGTGAAAGATCTGCTAAAATGCTTGCGTACATTCAGTAATCTTTCATTTATGGTAAATCAAGCATTTTTGTGCTGTAAGGCGTACAGTCCATTTTGATAGATATGTTGTTATGTCTCTAAGTAATGAGTAACTCGATCATATAAATTAAATGCCTTGTGTTCAACATTCCATTTGTGATAGTAACAGAGATATTGTTATGTATATAAGTGATGACTAATATGGCTAATATAATATGTACTTTTGCGTGGGGTATCTGGAAGGTCTGTAATTAGAATATTTTTTAGATTCGGTTCATCATCCTTTCCGATATTTTAACCCAGATCATTGGTTTTTATAGACTACTCGAGGCCTTCTCATCTCAAAAAGACTCATCCCTTTCGATTTCCTCTGGGCCCTCTCTCTAACAATGTGGGCTTTTTTTAAGGAGCCTCACAGGCGGCCCTCTGTGGTGGGGGCTCTTCTCTTACTTTCGGGGATGTTACTTTCAGAATATGGTTCAATGTTGGGCAGGGAACAAATACAAAGGCAAAACTTTGTGCTGGGTGGGCTTTACTGCATATTGCTGTTGCATTTAACATTATGTCACTGCAGGTCTTTGGTGACTCTATGTGTGTCATGGAGTAGCTTAATGGGAGGCATTCAGGTTCAGGTTCTCAATCTGCAGCACTGGTTAGAAATTTAGAACGTATTATCTATCTTAAACACAGATTCCAGCTTCTCAATTTTCAGCACATATATAGGGATTGGAACCAACTGGCTGATCATCTCTCCAAGAAGGCACTTTCAGTAGCTATGGGGCATGCTATTTGGAATATAGACTGGGAGCACGGGTTCTCTGTCAAGGGAAAATCAGCCTTTCAGATGGCCAGCTATCCTGGTTGGCCTAGCTGGGCTCTAATCTTTTTTCACTTCATTGCTGCATATTAGAAGGATGTGAGGAACACAGCAAGAATCAGCATACAGTGCATTATAGCCTTCCATTCTGTTTGACTTTTATGTAATATCACGGATAAATCATGTTCCTATTATTTTTTTTTTCTCAATTAGTCTACTCCTATTATTATACAAAAAAAGTTACAGCGAGCCAAGCCTCGAAGATACTTGCCGTGAGTATGGCAATTGACAGAGTACTTCTCGCCAATCTGACTATGGAGCCAGCAGTGGACTTACAACGGAGAGCAAGACTTTCCGGCGCATTGACTTGTCCCAAAAAACCATAAACTGACCAGGTAGCGATACATGCAGAGGTAAAACTTTGCTGACTCCAGCATAGACAAAACTGAAACAGACTCCATCATGAACAAAACTAAAACAGACGACAGCATTAACAAGACTTTGACAAACTCCAACAAGTGGAGATGGGAAAGACCTGAAACAGGCATGGACACTGTAGAATGATAGGGAGGCGAACTCCTACTTCGACTGCAGGACCAAAAATGAGGCGAAGGCTGGTTCATTCGTCAACTGAGGTAGACGGCTGCTCCTCAACAATCCTACACCCATACTGCTCTAAGTCACTGGAGTCTGACGGAAGGACTGCTTCTTTGGCCGGCTCGCTTGGACCTGCAACAGCTCCAGGGTTCACCGCGGATTGGCTTCCTTGGCGCTGATCGATAGCAGGCTTGGCCTGCCTTTGCTCTGAAGAGGCTCCCAGATGAGCCGCGTTCTCACACTTCTCTATCGTGACTGAGACAACAAAGAGGAATTCGCCAGGTAGCATGGAATTCGGAAACGGGTGGTGGGATGAGCACTGTGCTCATAGTCCGCATTTCGAGCCTGCCCTCGACCTCTTCCCCTACCACTCCTGGACGCTGGGTAGTGAGCTTGACGAGACTCCAGCGCGTCTAAGGAAGGGTCCGAGGTAGTGGATGAGCGCTGTTGGACAGCCCGACCTCGTGAACCAACCCGAGAACCTCCCTGCCTACTTACAAGTCTGAGTCGTTCACGCGGCATGTTGAAGACCCAGGTGAGGTAACAAGGGAGCGAAGGCGTAGTGAGCCAGGAATGCAAAGGGGTGGAAGCACAGAGGGGCGGGGAGCTAAAGCGCAGAGAGAGACAAGAACAGAGGGGAGTGCAAAGATGGATGAGCTTGCGAAACAGACACACCAAGTGAGACAGAGGCCGAGACCAAGTGACCAGAGCCGAACTGTTTAGCCAAGCCAGCAGAGACAGGCTGTCATAATGGCGCGATCAATCGCCCAAAGCATCCACCATTACACAGCTGAAGGTCTGGAGCATAACCGCGGGAGTGACGAGCAACAAGACCGCCATCGTGTTATGAACGGCGAACTGGAGGAGGGTGATGAATGCAGCATTTATTATATCTGTGCGGGGACTGCAAGCCGTCCCGTTACCATTACAGTTGGCGTAACTGGGCTGCCACCTGCCCAGTCGACGCACCGTCCTCGTACAGCGCCTCATTTCAAACACCCGCAGCTAGGGAATCATGTTCCTATTATTATAGTTTTGACATTCTGGGTATTTTTATTGTTTTGAATTTTTTTGTATTGTTTTGGTTTTTTTGTAATCAGTTAGGATACTAGATGAAAAGCTTACAGCCATAGTATCTAGTATTATCTGGAAGAAATCTAGTTATCAGTTGTAAAGGACAGGTTTTTCCTTAGGAAAAAATGGTGTTTGTGTACATTGAGTAATGATTAAAACAACCATATAAATTAAATAAATAGTAAAGATTAATAAATATCAACTCATACTAAGCATCAAAATATTTGGATACATTCAATAAAATTATATATATATATATATATAATTTATTTAAATTATTATTATTATTATTATTATAAAATTAATATATAAATTATATATACACATTTAAAATATGTTACAAGAAAATTACAAATAAACAATAAAAATTTAATACCATACATAAAAACTGAATTAAATTAAAAAAGATATAACTATTTTAAAGTAAATCTCAACTTTTTATATTCACTACTATTAAAAATATTCCATGCATCTAATTTTAATTAAATGAAAATTCTATTCCAAAAATAACACAGCGATGAAAATAATTACATGATCATACTTTCAGATGTAGGAATTGTAGACAAACAAGGCATTTACACAACTTGTGCCCACGCCAAAAAAGATACCAAAAGGAAAAAGAACTAAGGAAAAAAAACCTAGAGGATGGCAATACCCCCCACCTGAACCTGAAGAGGAGAATGATGAAGCCCCGGAGGAACCTTTCCCACCAGAGGAAAGTCAGATACCAATGGAAACTGATTCACAAGGAGGATCTCTACAAGACCAATCAGTTGCAAAGAATCACAGGGTACAGGCCGACTTGCACCCCGACAAGGGGGACATCAATGGGATTAAGTGCCTCCACACATCAGATAGCTCAGACTCTGACAAGGACAACACCAATATGGATGTGGGTCTCCATTTAGCGTTGGTCTCTGCGTCGCCATCCCAAGGGGAATGGCCCAAAGTTGAAAAAAAAGGGGCCGAAAGCATAGCTTCCCCCACCATGTACATTATTTTCTTCTTTTCTGCTAGTCATTGCTTAACATCTAGTCACTGACTTGATGTTGCTGCTTCTAGCTAATACAACATGTAATTTTCTTAATTTATTAATCAAAATTACCCTTTTTCCTTGGAAAAAAAAATTACAATAATCATATAACATAATTTAAAATATAATATTTATAACAAATATAGTATAAATATCAATAATATCACGATGTAAATAAAAATAATTTAATATTAATAAAAAAATATATTATATCTATATAAGCTATATTAACTTGAGTGAGATTACAATCCATATAAATTTTATTTTAAATAATTAAGAAATTATATATAAATATAAATTATATATTAATTCAAAATTTATTAAAAAATTATAAAAAACAAAATAATACTCATTTGTTTTTAATTTATATTTTGAATTATTATTGTTATTATTATTATCTAATTTTAAAGTCACGCTCAAGCTAGACATCAAATTGGTGTATGAGACTCTCTTGTTTGTGGGATAAGGGGCTCACCTCTCCTCAGCTCTTTGACTATTAAGTCTAGAAATCATAAGTAGTCAGTGATGTGTGGTTTAACAATAAGTATGCTTAGGCCAAACTCAAAAGGGAAGAGTTCAAATCATCTAAAAAACATACGTATTCTATCTTTCTGATTTTAAACCTATAACCTCATACAAAGTTACAAATGCCTTTAACCATTAAACTATATTAAATTAATTGAAAAACATAAAATTAATATTATCATATTATTGTAATTAATGAAACATCTATTAATATCTATCTATCCTAAGTGTAACTGACACATCTATACTATCGTAGTTATTCATCCGTACGATACTAGTTATTAAAATCATGTTATCTCCTCACCCTGGGTTGCAGAGTATTTTGCCTCTCTCTGACGCAATAAGGAACCCAGCCTCTGTTTTCGGAAGACGCCTTAACACTATCCCACACACTCAGACAGGAGTACACCCAACCAAAAAAATGGACCTAATATTTGCACACCAAAATTTGAAGATGAGAGACTTGAATTCTCAAACCTGTGAGAGGGATACGAGCTCGGGGATCTGGAAAACATAAGCGCAGTAGAACAACTGGAGTGCAAAGTCTACGGCGGGTCTGCAGCCATGGTGTGAACAGACCTCATCTGCACAGGTACACTCTCCGGAGGGGGGTTCCGCGAGCTTGCCAGAATACAAATACCCCAACACAATCATCAAAGCTTCGTACCCAACCTTCCATTCATTTAACAGCTCACTGAGCTCGTATTTCAACTTTGCGTGGGTTTCCCCAGGTGCCCTGGCTCTGGATAACAAGGCCCTAAAATAAGGGCTACGCGCGATCAATATGCAGCGATGCAAGGGAACGACGCGGTCGTCCACCCTAATTTCGACGTCGCTGCAATCGAATGAAGAGGAGAGAAGAAGGGACCGCAGGTTTTCACTGAGTATGTGTAAAGCATTCACATCTGGCGTGGACATGGAGGAAGAAGAAGAATAAATACTCCCCCCCGCACCATCACATATTCCATTCCCATTTGACAAACAGCTGCTCGGTGAACCGCTTAACTGTGCCATGGGATTGGAGTTAAAGGCTTAACACAACACGCTCACCAATCAATCAATCAAAATTGATTCAAAACTGCCTAGAATGGAATCCAATCCAATCTGTATCGAACTGTGATGCATCGAGTGGAATCCAACCCCATCAAAGTCAGAGCCCGCCTGCGTCCCATTCTTGTTCCCCTGAACACCATAGGGTCGGTCGTTGACCCTATTTTTGGGGAGTGGGCATGCCAGTCAGTATGATCACGCGCAGACTCCTTGTGATTTGCCCACTTACCGCCATCCTGTTATTTGGTAGGCGTGACGTGGGAATGTTTTAATTTGTCTAAAAAATTTCAGGTGATCTTATCTGGCCACGAATTTTTATGCTCGATAATTTATCATGGAATAAAACAGGATGTGTCTGGTTGAATTTAGCAGAGTTTCAAATCTTGTCCATTCGTCATTTAAATATTCGAAAACGTTGAAACTCCCATTTTAGGGTTGAATTTACTGGTTCTCTGCTTCCGTATGGCACATCGTTGATCGAATTCCCCATGTGAAATAAATTTTGGCTTATTCTAACTACCGTAGTTTTTGTCGGAAAATAATGGAAATTTTATGTGTTTTTTGATAAAATTTTGATTTTGTTTTAGAAATTTGGGCCACATATTTCAAGTTTCAAGAATTTGAGTGTTAGATTTTGATGGGGTTAAATTATTTTTATTATCAGGATTTAAAGGTTAAATTGGCTCCTATGTAAAAAGCCAATTTTTTTAATAAATGCAGAGACTTGTTTTGCAATCAAATTTTTATTTTGAAAACAGTTTTTTAAATCAAAAACCCAAAACATAAATAATAGAAACATCTTGTCCGACGATGAACCACACTAGTTGGTTGGAAACGCGTCGACAAATAATAAATTATGTGATTTTGCCAAAAATTTCTAAACAAATAAATAATAGATTGTGTCATTAATAATCAGTTTTTAAAATTAAAAAAAAAAAAAAAAAAAAAAAAAAAAAAAAAAAAAAACAAAACAAAACAAAACAAAACAAAACAAAATATAAGATAAGAAACAGTTTTTTAAATTAAAAACTCAAAACATAGAATAGTAGATTACATCATTAATAATCAATTTTTTTAGGGAAAAAACATAAAATAATATAGCAAATTTTTTAATTTGAAAACTGTTTTTAAATTAAAAACTCAAATAGATTGTATCATTAATAACCAGTTTTCTAAATAAATAAAACATAGAATATTAGATTGTATCATTAAATATTAATTTATAATGAAAACAAATATCATTTTTGTTATGGCTGAATGCAAATTGACTTAATATTATTGTTATTCCAGGAAAATTACATTATTTTTAAAATGACATGTTGGCAATTCATAAAGGGAGTTTGCATTTGATATATTTGTGATTTATAAAAAAAGTTTTGTATTTTAATCTATTAAAAGTAATTTTAGGTATTATTCTAAGACCAAAAAATCTTTAAATTTTAAGAGTATATAATAAAATTAATATCTTTTGTCATCATTGTAAAAATTACCTTTAATAAAATTAATAACTTTTTTAGTAATATCTAATTTTTGTATTTTTCGATTTCTAAATTCACAAGGGAATGGATTCCTTGTTATAAAGCATAGATTTGCTTGTTATTCCAATATATTATTTTATACACCATTATAGATGCATGTTAAGTACGGGAGGGGTTAAATCTCTTTAGGTGTTAATTATTTTTAGAGGGAAAAAAAAAAAATGCTTCAGTCCTTTATTCCTTAGTATATCTCAATAAATTTATAGTGGTTTTCTCTTTCTCTCATTTTTTATTATTTAAATTGTATTTTTAAATGTTATATAGAGTACATAAGTTAACTTGTAAGTACAAAAAAATATTAGTTGAAATAAGAGAAAATTCACCCAAAAAAAACATACTTAAAAAATGACACACACACACATGTATATATATATATGGACTACATTGTCCATATTAGAATGATTTTTTTTTCTTAAAATGGTTTTTTTTGTTATTAATATATTTTTAAGTGTACATTAATATTATTTAATCTCTCACACTGAAATATTTTATTGATAATGTACATTGAATTTGTTATATATACATTTTATTTATGGACTACATTGTCCATATTAAAATGATTTTATTTTCTTAAAATGGGTTTTTTTGTTATGAATATATTTTTATGAATGGACTATATCCTCGTTACGCTTAGGATCATTGCAGAGGAATGTCGTAATGATAAATCCAATTTATTTTGTTGCTTTGTGGACTTTAGAAAGGCTTTCGATATGGTTCCTAGATACAACCTTTGGAATAGATTAGAAGAGCTAAAGGTTCCTCTCAAGTTGAGAGCTGTCACTATAAGGTTATACGAGAATGTAATTGCTAAGCTAAAGAGCAATGAGGGGTGGTCGAAAGATATTAAGTGTAACATCGAAGTTAAACAAGGTTGCCCCCTCTCCCCTACCCTATTTGGCATTTACATCGATAAGCTTGAAGGCTATTTAGAGGAAGCAAGATGTGATGGCACGATCTTAGCTGGGATAGTCGTCATCCTTCTTCTCTATGCTGATGATATTGTTCTTTTGGCAAGGTTCCCATATGATCTTGATAAGCAACTCGATCTTCTTAAGGATTTTTGCTCTACCATGGGTATGACCATTAACACTGACAAAACAAAAGTTATGATTATCAAATCCAAGAAGGACACTTACGCTAATTTTATGTATGACAATAATAACGTGGAGGAAGTGTATTCTTACAAGTACCTAGTAATTGATATTCATCACAAGCTCAATTAGAACCATAGCATTGAGAAAATGATTAATGGGGGGCGGAAAGCTTATTTTGGTCTTGAAAATAATTGTAAAACAACAAACCTTGTAATGTGGGATAAAAAGAAGTTCCTCTTTGAAACTTTAGTCACTCCAGTTATCTTATATGGCTGTGAGGTTTGGGGTTGCAACATCTCTAGAGAATCATGGAGAAAGATTGAGAAAATCCAGAAGCGTTTTACAACTTATAACATGAAAATTAAAAGTAATACACCCTATCCTATTCTCCTTATAGAAGCAGGTATTTCCCTTATTGAGAGCCTAGCTATGATTAGGTTTTTGCTGTACAAGCACAAACTCAATAACATAGATGATCATAGACTTCCTAAGCTAGCTTTAAATTCCAGCCAAAACCACCTAAGGCTCAATCAAGGGTGGCATAGAGACACAAGGGCCTGGTTAAACTATTGGGAGATCAATGAGAATGATGCATTGCAAAACATAAATAACATTAAAGATATTGTTACTTCTAAGTTCAAAGGAAAAATGTGGTGTGAGAAAGATTTAGCGGCTAAAAGAAAATTAAATTATTATAAGAAGGTCATCAACCCCACCCTAGAAGATCAAAAGTATCTCTCGATTTTAACTAGCTCAAAGAAGAAAATTAATATAGCAAAGATTAGAACGAATTCTCATGAGCTCCATAGTGAAAAAGGTCATTGGGAAGTTCCTAAAACGCCATGGATGGAAAGGATCTGCCATATATGTGAGAATAGGAACATCGAAGATGAAAACCACTTCCTCTTAGAGTGTCCCGCGTACAACCACATTAGATCTCAGTTTCACAATCTTTGTTGCAATACTGACCTTCCTAGCATAAGAATAAAATCCTAAATCAAAATAAAATAGACCAATGTTTGGTCTAACCATCATCATCATCATCACCTAAGTATTATATTATTCTTTTAAATTTAATTTTCATGATTTTCATTTTGTGAATATTAGCAATCATACTCAAATTTTAGAAAATTCTTAAATATGTATAAAGATTGAAAATCCTCCTCAATTTAAGGGAAAAATAATCATTATATTTTAATGAAAAAGTATTACCCCATAAATAAATAATATATTGAAAATCTGTTAAAATCATTTTCTTTTTGGATTGTTTGAAATCTAATAACGCAATATTGATAAGAAAATTTTCTTCTTTAATGAAACGACTCTGCCAACCAATTTTGTTTTGCGAATTTCATCCTTCCATGGAAGAGGAAGCAAACCATGACGCAACTATTCGTTTTGAGCGTGAAATATCCAATATGAAATACCATACTCCCTGTGGGATAAATCTCTTGATTCAAATATTAGTTGAATATTCATAAAGAGCCTATATTACTACGTGGGGAGTTAATAACATCCAGAGCGAATTACTAGCACCACAGTTTTATGAAAATATGGAGGAATTGCATAAATGAAAAGTTCTCATACCCGTTGAATAGAAAGACCATCTCCATCTCATGAGATCTCCCTCCTAGCCACTGAGATAACTATGCTAACCGGGTGCCAAAGAATTCACAAATTTTAAAAAATTCAAAAGCCTAGAGCAAGTTTATGAAATTTTAAAAAATTTAAAAATTATAGGCGGGAGGAGGAATGCCGTAGAGCAACTTTATGAAATTTTAAAATTACACACTGGAAGAATGCGGTAGTTGTATCATTGAAGTGTGGATGTACTATTTCTTTTCAGTGTTAGTATCGGCTTAATCATGAGGCATGAAGGGTTTTTCCTATTTTGTAGACCATAGAAAAGTAAACGCTGACATGCCAAGCATTTAGCTCTTGTCCTCTGAGTGACAACACGCGAATCGAAATAGCAACCTGAAAAGAATCGAAATAGCAACTTGGAGAAAGAAGGCGAGAGTAAATCCCTGACATGTCAGGCAACATTTACTTTTCTATGGTCTATAAATAAGAATTTCCAGCACAAAGTGTAGCTGGACAAACGGTAACCGTAAATCGGAGTGCAATCGGAGTGCTACGCTGGAAACATAGACTGTACAATCGTCGAGGAATATAATCATCCGGATGTTATACCGGTGTCACATCATCTCCAAAAAGTCGCACTATAAACTACTCCATCAAAGAATTCTAGCCTTATTTCCACCCACATAGGTTATCTAATGAGCCTTAAGTACCTGTGACAAGACATTCGTGCATCTGAAAGCATGCTACATATGCATGAAACCCATACATACGCATCATATTTCCGGCAACGTTCAGCTTCAACTTCGACGGCTCAGGCTTCTCGCTCCAACCAGGAAAGTCCATCATTCGTACTTCATCGTTAATACAACTTGTACAAGCATCCAATGCCATCTCCTCCTTTACCATTTCAAACCTCCTCGGGTTTCGATTTCAAACTGACATTGGCGCGCATATTACGATTTCAAACCTCCTTGTTTTCGATTTCAAACTGGCTTGGGCACGCATATTTATTTTCAAATGAATTGAGATCTTAAACCATTTCAATCTGGGCAATAGCACCCAATTTTTTTTTTTATGCCACGCTATTGTATCCACTCTCGGAGAACAACAACCGACGAAGCAGAAACAACCTCAGCAGAACCGACACCCTGAGGGAATAACAAAGGGGACATCTTCATCACGGGGAGGAGATGCCAAGAGTTGCCAAGCCTGTGCACTCTGTGGATTGCAAGACCATGATCAAGCAATATACCATCTCTCTTTTATCATAGAACACAACTCCTACAAGGTGCTCATGCTTGAAAAGCTTCCCACACTGAGACTGAAATATAGTTTCAGCAACAATATGTTAATTCTAAATTAGCAAATAATGGGTTGGCCATTGATGCACTACTTCAGTGGGCATTTATTTGTTCCGCTGGAAATGACTTTGCTTCTGGTTTGGCGATTTGTTTGCGGCATCATTCTGTAGAAAAACCCTGATCATGCAAAAATCGTCGAAATTAGAGTGGGGTTGGAAAATCGAGTGAAACTAGAGGTTATTGAAGTTATTACTAAAGGTGTGGGAAGAAGAGGGCACTGGTATCAAAGTCTGAATGGCCATTACTACGTATTGGGGGAATGCGGAGGACCAACGCAGACATCTCAATGCCCAGATTGCAGGGTCACAATGGGAGGATTGTCTCACCGTTCAGCAGATGGAAATCGCCATGCAGACATTGATGGCAGTTCTCATCCTACCTGGAGCAACAACACAGGTCTTGGAGCTTTTGCCTGACAGATATGTTCAAATTATGAGTATGTTTTGGAGTTTTACAGTTGCAACCAGAGGAAAAGGTGTATAAGTACAGTGCAGTAACCACCAAAGTGGAATACTTGTTAGTTTGAAGAGTCTGATCATTTTTGAAATATTGGCTGAAATGCATTACTATGTTATCAAATATGTGAAAAAATACTCGGCTATCAAATCCGTGTCTTTTATCAATTGGTTTTATGATTTATCGTTTCTGAGTTGATATTATCAAGGAATGTGTGTTTGTATTAGTATTTTTAAATTTAGATATAGTAAAAAAAGTAATAGAATATATATTTTTATTGCACATTGAATATTTGGAGTAAATTTTTATGTCCCGGTCAAATGTTAAAATTACTATTTTTAAAGGTCAAAATTATCGTTTATAGATGGTGAGAAATTGTTAAATTCTGCTCGTATAATGATTGGATGTGTTGGACCATTTTTCATATTCTTTTCAAATGCCAAAATTGTTAATTTTCAACTCTTAGAATGTGCTTCCATTTCATGTGTTTGTGTTATTCATCAATGTACAAAACTCCCAGAGTATGTACTATGCTTTTCTTGGTGTGGTCGTGCATGCCATCAATAATCAATATTAAAGGAATAACTCCCCTTACCAAAAAAATCTATCACTTCAATCTAAATTATCACTAATCAATATTAAAGGAATAACTCCCCTTACCAAAAAAAATCTCACTTCAATCTAAATTATCACTTCAACCTATAATTCAGACAAAACGTTATGATGGTTTGAAATGTAATTGTTTCTTATATTTTAGGCAATTAAGTGGTAGTGTAAAATCTATCACTTCAATCTAAATTATCACTTCAAGTTATAATTCGGGCAAAATGTTATGATGGTTTGAAAGGTAATTGTTTCTTATATTTTAGGCAATTAAGTAGTAGTGTAGTAATAATTATCGTGGGTACCAAGACTATAGTTTAAATAAAAGATGACACCAAATGAAACCACAAAAGTAAATGACATATGAGAGCAACTTTAGCAGATGATAAAAGTAGATGACAGAGAGATGAGAGCAACTCTAGTTGCAGTAAATTCTTAACTAAGTTATATGGAAGTTGGTGCTATGTTTAACATTATTAACAGTGGATGGTGAATGTGTTAGTAGATTGTTTAACATTGTTAAGATAAGAGATTATTATCGATTAATTATAAATAAACAAATAAAAAAACAATATACTTGACCATAAACAAATAAAAAAAACAATATATAAATGTGGTATATCTGTTTAAGATTTTTGTTTTGTGTCATCTCTTTTCTCAATTACAAACCAATAAAAAAACGCACATACACAATATACAAATGTGGTATATTGGTTTAAGATATTTTTTTTTTGTTATTATGGAATGGTGTTCTTTAAGTCATGAGAGGTTTATTTTATTTTATTTTGACTTAATTAAAATGTTAAACAATACATCTTTGCCATACTTGACTAGATATTACCTTTGATACATCTCTACCATACTTGACTAGATAGTACTCTTTGACAACACAAAATCATAAAAAAACATCTAGATTATTTTCTCTTTATTATTACTTTATTATTAAAAAAATTGATATATAAGTTAAAAATATATACACTTAAAGAAAAACGTTTACCAATATTATTAATTATAGAAATTCACTCCACTTCATCATGGATATTTTTAATTTGTAAATAAATTTTGTTAGAATACCACCACATATCAATATTACATGCCCAAAAAACATAATCCATTTAACATTATATTTTTAATTAGTTAATTTAATTAAAAGGAAAAGGAGATATAACTACTTTAGAGCTTATACAACACCGAAATTATATATTAAATTGCCTTATCAACCAATATTACACTAAAATTATATATTGAATTGCCTTATCAACCATAGCAATAAGCTTTCTATGATTCAAAACATTTTACTTATAAACTCCACAAAGATAAATTAGCACAACCAGATTTACTAATGTGGTTGATATAAGCCTATAGGCATTTATCAACCACATTAATAATTATTATATATTGTAAAAATTGCTATTAACTATTAACCATTTGTAATTATTAATAACTATATAAATAATAACACATACACACACACATACACATAATTAATTTTATTATAAAATAATATATTAATATGATAATTTTTTATTTCTAACTATAACATAATATATTAATATTAAGATTGCTTGAGCATCTTAATATTAATATTAATACCTAAACAAATATATTAATATAAATTACAAAGTCACTAAGCCAATCATTGGCCAATGACTCGTTGTTAAGATTTGCCATTAACAGACATGCCCATACATGATGATTTGCTTTCCAGTGATTCCATAGCCCCAACTGCAGCACGCTCCACCGCTGCTCTAGAAGTTAGCTACTGCGATGTACTTAATGCAACTGGTGCATGTAGTTAATGCGAAGGGTTGATAAGATGTGCAGCTACAAACATTCAATGAAACCTTCGCCGTCAAGATTTCAAATTCGACAATCCTGCGCAAAAATGTGAAATGTTGCAGGGAGGAAGTATAATGCTATCACTAATGCTTCTCAAACACCATTTCAATAAAATGAGTAGATACTATTCGACGAGTTTTACGGCTTCACGACATTTTAATGGAAGACAATGATTTGAAAACACTGAAATTCCTAGAGCAGGCACAGGAGATGACAAATCAGCCACTGGAATGCTTGTTTGAGGTAGTGTAAAATATACTAGATGTTACGAGAGAGTGGAACGACTTGGAAGAAAAGGAAAGGAGCCTTCATCTACCACTGGTGGACAAAATATATGAGAAGTTGCAAAGTAAAATGAAGGATTCGCAACTCCCATAGAGTCTGAGCTAACTATCTTGAATATCAGATTGGGAGAGGTGTAGATAGATTACAGTATGTGGGCAAAAGGCAATCAGGATGAAGTCCATCCGAAGTAGGAAGCATGGTTGTGGGGTTAGTCCAACATTGTGCAAGAGTCGGTAGAAGTAGGACTAGTGTTGGAACTATTTGCCCATCATCACAAACCCAATCTCTCCCAAAATTTGAATGAATGGAGGAGCTTGTTGTTGTAGAGAAGGCAGCTCCTTGGCTAGTTCTTGTTGTACACAAGCCCAAAAAGTTGTAGGCACTATTTACATTGATTCATAGTAAGGCCTCTCCAACATTAAGACAGAGAATAAACCCCATAATCACTTAGTGTACTGAAACACACATTACTCGACCCAGTATTCAGCTTAACACTGGTCAATAAAGAGGCAATATTCCAATCTTTGGAACCCCCAATGTTTCCAACTGTGCCCTTTCTTGAAGTGTTATCGCAAACTGTAAAGGTGTCTTCTGATGCATTCTACAAATTTGTTGGATAAAATTTATCAGTAACATATCTAAAAAATCATCCGCTGAGATGAGCGCTTCTGGAAATACATTTTTTAGACAAATCAGTGGAAAGCTTCATAATGTTTGAAACGCATGCTCGACAAGTAGAGGCATTGAGGTCTTCGCTACACTGAGCAAGACCGTACATCACATCTCCATTCTCTCCCTGAGATGAAACACTGTAGCTTGTCTTATTAACATTCTCCACCAACAAATTTAGAACCACCATCAAATTCCTTTCCAAAGAACTTGAACTTCCACCCATGTTATTACCATCATCACAAAGGGTTACTTGAAAATCATACTGTAATCGTAAATATCAAATCATTATTGAAATTATCATACTAAGGTAATTAATGCCAATGAGAGTAGAAAGAGAAATAAGGTGAGAGATAATTTGGATTTTGGAGTGAATGGAGTGATATTCCTTGTGCAATTACAGACCTTGTTGTTAGGGGCCATTCTGTAATTGAAATCAATCTACGAAAAACCTGAAAAAATGTCAGTGTTGCCTTTCTTTTATCAAGAACAACCCGATTGAAAGGTAAGACAAGGTTGCAGTGCCATTTTGAAGCAGTGTTAATTAATATGTATACTTTATAATCTTGATAGATGGTCAAATGTTTTATTCAAACACACTTTTTCTAATATTAATTATCTAGTAATTATTATTGCATCAATAATATTAAACTAATGTTTACTTGGAACAAGGTTCAATAATATATACATATTTTATGAATATAAACTTTGTTAAATGTTTTGAAGGTTCTAGGCTGGTGGTGGTATGCTCATTGTTTTTATGTCTTATTTGTCTAATTAATATACAATATTCATTGTTTTATGTCATATTTGCCTAATTGATATACAATATTTAGTTAGTGGGTAACTTGCAACAAGCTATTGGTTAGTCTATTTTTATAATTATTAGGTAAGCCTATATTTTGTTTGTTTATTGAATATTATTTTATTTTCATTGAATAGACAAGATAAAAAGTATTGAACTAATTATTGGTTTAGTGTATGGTGCTTAATAATCTAATTAATAAACAATATCAAGTTAGTAGGCAAATATTGAATATAGTGTAGTGAGCACTAAGCCAATTATTAAGTTAGTGTTTCTTTTTTTGGTCCATTGAATATCACTTTATTCTCATTCAATGAGCCAGATGAAAAAATATTATCATTAAGTTAGTGCATGGTGTTTAGGAGAGGGGCAATAGTTGTTGCACGCCATCCCTTCCGCTTCATCAAAGTACTTGCATAAGTCCACGTGAAACATATGACATGTGTCCTACATGGATGGTGAGTTGTTAGCTACATTTCGGCATTGTATGCGGTCATTTTCAAGGTTGTTTAGGGTTTTTTATTGCTCAAATGTCGGAGGTGGTATCATGCCCTCGCTTATGTTGCTCAGGCCCGATCTGTGGTCATTCTGCTGCCCCCAGTCCTATGATATCAACCTTCATTTCCTATGTTACTCACCTCGAATGGTTGTCATTTTCTCATGTGCAGTTGTTTTAGTGAGATTGTGGGCGATTTACCATTTATAGGGTTGTTACATGCCGTTTATACTGTTAACACCCAGGTTGTTCTCTTTGACTCCTAAGAGAATACGGCCGAGGTAACCACTAACCAATCTTTGGGCTGCAGCTTCTAGCCCAGCTGTAGTCAGAGAGGGCTCTCTCTATCAGGTTTGTCACTTCTTTCAGTGAAAGTTTTAGGCTAGTTATGAGATGAGTTTTTTGGTTGTTTTTGTGTATTTGGTTGGGAGGATGCTTCTGTTTCCTTTAAAGTATATCAGTAGGGAAGATTAATCCATTGGGCAATGGGGTCTAGGACAGTCTTCTCTTGGAATCTTGATTTCGAGTGAGGAGGAAAACTACAGGGCCTGTGTGCATTTCATGGAACAAACTGTGAATATTGAGGATGAGGTGAATACAACTAGCAATGAGCAATTAAGATTTCGTTACTTAAGCTGTATATTTGTGAAAGAGGCATGTCATCTAAGAGCAATCACTTGAATTCTGAAAACAACAATGCACAATGATGATATGGTTATTTAAAGGTAGCATTTAAGAATTACGCTTTTAAACACCTTATCAGAAGAAAACATGAGAGATAGTTCAGATTGAGGTCAGGGTAGTCAGTGACTAAGTCCTGATACTATCCTTTTTCCTTGCTATCTAGAGGTCAAACGTATAGAGAACATGAGAAACATATGAAATAACAGGAAACATATGTAAAATAGGAGCCATGAGAAAACTTATTGAGCCATGTAATGAACAAGAATCCTGCAACTTTGAGCCACACACCATCAAGAGACCAAGAGACAACACATCATTGAAGAAATCCCACTGCCTTTGTATTAAACTGTCTGAAAAGTTTACAATATCATAGTAACAGAGAATATTTCAGAAAAGAAATTCTTACATCCGGAGTCCAACCCCTCTTAAACAAAATGAAGGGGAATATATAGAAGTCTCTTACAAAATATCTCAGGCATGAGTCATCTGAGCGGAAAAATATCTCTTACATTGGGGTAGAGAAAGTAGATGAAAAGTTATTACAATCTTAAATGAGCTATAAAAGCTATTAACTGCTGTCAGAGCAATTTTGACATCTGGAGCTTTTTGGAGTTGGTTGAAGTCGGTTGAATGCTTTGAATTAACTGCTGAGTGGCCTTGTGTGCAGCTGGGTGTCCTCTTGGTGAGCTGTCATGGTCCTTCGGCTGAATTTGTCTTTAAGTGCCTTAAATGCTTGCTTTATCCTTATGCTGTCCTGTATCTTCCATCCTTCTCAAATATTTCATTTAGTCTTGATCCTTCCGTACGAAAATTTATACAAACCATGAATTCCATTACGGGAACAAGCCTTTGTCTGCATGCTGAATTTCACATAAGTGTCTTGAGCAGAGTCATCTTGAGGGATGAGGAAAATATCTATCATCATTTCCATGTTGTCTTTAACAACTGATTTCTGATCTAAGTCATCTGAGCTCTTACTCATATTATCTGCTTTAAAAGCATGTAGCCTTATGACTGCCTTTGACTTGGGCTCCTAGTGACCGAATGACTGTGGCTAACGTGGCATAATTCTGAGCATGGATTGCCACCAGTCTTCCTTGGGCATCTGATGTCTTCTGATTTTAATTAAAGTTTCATCGGCCTCTGTGTACTTGAAGAAATTGGGAGGGGTTTCAAAGAGGTGATTGACCTCATTTTCAATGAAAAATAGACCTCCCAATTTATCATACAAATCTTGCCCTGAAGGAGGCCCTTTCTGTTCAGATGAACTGACAGATGCAGTGATCTGATTCTCCATGTATGTCTCCATTCTGTTGACAAACTGATCAAGGGAAATCAGTTTTCCTTGACTGCTCAACAGACTGGGCAGGCCTCTTGTTTGCAGCTCCACCAGTTTGGCCCTGAACTCATCCACATCTTTTGTTATATCAAAACATTTTCTTTCCACTGCCTGTACATAACCTCTGAGTGTGAGTACCTTTTTGGCATGGAGGATTGCTTCTGTCCTATTCGGAATACCCATGGCTGCTAATTCCTCCTCCTCATGTCTGTTTAGGTAATCTACCATTCTATTGGCCTGATCTGGCCTGTCACCTAATACAGCTTTAGCCCTATCAATGTCTACCCGAGCTTGTCTTAATAGTTCCATCTGCTGATGGATGGTCTTTATGGATTTCCATTGCTGGGTGATAGACCTGCTTATTCTGGCCCATAGAATTCTCTTTATTTCGGCCAGGGCTGTTTCTAGATTTAGCTCCTTTTCTAAAGCCTTTATCC